>JABUQX010003619.1:17500-22500 GCA_015478945.1 Trachelipus rathkii | reverse complement strand
TCCATCTTGTTTTCAATGTCACAAGCGGCAATCAAATGGTTTTGCACCTCTTTAAATATCATCACTTCTCTCCACATACTCTCACATTTATTCCTCTGACATTTATCATATACTGAACACGCAGGATTTATAACAATTTTCGCACGAAGGCATACAAGGGCGCTACTTTCGATCCGACTTGCTCGAGGCTATGCATTAAGGCTTCCTGGCAAAGATACAGGTGGTAGTAGACAGCCTAACCTAACTACCAACTCGGTCCTTAGTCGCCTTTCTACGAAAACACGCAGGATATACGATGTGGGCAATTTTTGCTCCCCCAACACGTATGGATATAAGGGATAGGAAATGTCTGTAGATGTTGTCTAAGAAGAGGGAGTGTGTGGATATAAGTTGGGTTATCTGAAATGTTGTCTGGAGGATTGAGTGTGGATATGAACGCAATACAGAAAGGCGAACCATTAGGCACTGGGATGGTATAACATACCATAAGCATATATATATATATATATATATTACTATATTATATATATATAATATTATTATATATATATATATATATATATATATTATTTATATATATATATTATTATATTACATATATTATATATATATAATAATTATTATTTTATTATTATTATTATTCATTGAGGTTTTAGTATTATTCAAAATTCTTAATATTTATTCAATAATTTCATAATTAGTTCGGCAAAAATTTTGGCGATGATGATTTAAAAAAATATGCGATTTTTTTTTGCCGATGACGATTAATCGTCCATCACTAATATATAATATATATTAATATATATTTTATTATATATATATATATTATATATATAGGCCTATATATATAATATATATATATATATATATGTATAGTTAGTTAGTTTGTTTCTAAACCTTTTCATGAATTTGGGTGTTCATTACCTACCACAGTAGGGTTTTGGTCAGGGGAAATTGTGTTAAATGTTATTTCCTAACCAAGTGGATTTGATTGCAAAGATTATCTAGGTTTGATAGCAAGCCCTGCTTCGGGTCACTGCATTTGGAAGTTCTAGACACCATAGATGTGGTTTAGCATTCAAATGAGCTAGTCAAGCATGAAGAGAGTGTGATTTTTGTGTTATAATAGAAAAAAAAAAAATGGGGGAATTTCTTTTTTGTTTTTTTTTTTTTTTTTTTTAATGTTTTTGGTGTGTGACCCCTGAATATATTTTTAGTGATATGCGGGAAATGATTGAGATTAGTTTAATACACTATACCATAAACTGTAATTAAATATTACTGAAAATTTCTTAATTGACAGCAATTTTTTTTGTCCATTTTATTATTTCTGGTTGAGTAAATTGTGTAGTTGTGATGTCTCTCTAAATCTGCTTCTTTTTCATGGCATAACAAAGGTTCTGCACAAAATATGGTTGCTAGTGAATAATAGATGAACCTCTTGGTAAATTTACATGGGAACTCTGTAAAAGCAATGGATCCTGTCAATCCTGATTCTTGCAAGGAGAAAAGCCCATCATAGAGAAATAAAACCAGATGAATCTTACCAAAGAATTTGTCATGTAGTTAAAACCAAGATTCAGACCTTGATGAAGGAAATCAATGATCAAATGATCAACGTTTATTCCTCAACACAATATATTTTTTGATGAAAAAGAGATACTATCTGAGGAAATACAGATACTGTTACAGGGATACGCAACTGAAGGAAGCTTCTCTTTTTGTTCAGAAAAGTCTAACCATTGCTAGTGATAAGAATGATATTATTATTGGTAGGGATAGGTGACTAATAACTAATGTTAATAGTGGTAATATAATAATGATTTGATGATGCAGTGATAGTTGATTTAATAAAACTCTCTTGAATAGGGCTTTGTCTGCTGAGTAGTGATGACATTTGTAAAAAAAATCAAAATAAAAATGTAAAAAATAAAAAAAGGTAGCAGAACAGAGATGTCAGAATGTTGAAGATTATTTATCTTTAGTTTTATTATCTAAGCAGCTAATATAAAAAACTTGCTTTTATCCAGAACTACCATAATATATATATAATATATTATATATATATATATATTATATATTATATATATATATATATATATTATATTATTATATATAATATATATATTTATATATATATTTATTAGAGATGACCGGAGAGTAATTTTGGCCGGAGGCGCGAGAAAGAAAATAAATTTTTAATTCCGGCGTCCGGAGGCCGGAGAGTGAAAATATCTTTTATACGTACATTCTATATATATATATATATATATATATATATATATATTATATATATATATATATATATATTATATTATATATATATTATATATATATATATATATAATATATTTTTCTTTTTTTTTTCTTATTCTTTAATTACAGGGGGTTCCAGATAAAATATGACCGTGTGAGGAGCCTTTCTGGATGGCATCTGAATTCGCAAAAGCTGCAAGACAATCAGCAGGAGACCAACTTTTCAATATGAGAATCAAGAATCAGGTCCTTAATGGTGCAGAAGAAAATCATTGGAGGGATGCTCAAATAAAAGACTTAGGTTTCCTTTTAAACAAAATTTTACTGTAGTATTTAAGGAAGCATGTTAAAAATATATGTTCCTTTCATAAAAGCTTGGAGTTTCGTTGGGTCTGCAGATAACCCATCTGCACTAATAAGGAAACCTAAATACACGAGAGAACGTTTAAAAAGATTATAACCAATAAAAGCACGAGCGGAACGTAACATCCGTGGAGTAACGGGAAAAGAATTTTAATTGCTTGAAGTTTTTGGTTGGATCTGCGGATAATCCATGCTGACACTAATAAGGAACCTAATATAAAAGACGAGAGCAACGTTTGAAGAAGTTCGCCTTCCTCCAGCTTTACTTTAATTTTGCCTTTTTTAAGAGCTTCAAATACCAGAGTATAGGACTTTGATAGTGTGACTCAATATTCTTTTTGAAAAAAACAATAATATCGTCTAAATATATGAGGGCATGGATACCCAATAATGAGAAAGAGGCGGTCTCCATTATTTCGCAATAATATATTTTGGAGGCAGTACGGGACTGCCCATGGGGAGGGACTCGAGTGTTTGCCAATGACCTCGGTGAGGAACGAAAAAGGCAAGGTAGGGACGGCTTTCCAGGCGAGACCATACATTGTAGTAGCCGTTCAAATAATCCAGGGAGGTAAACACATTAGAGTTGGCCCGTTTAGAAAGTGTATCTTCGTACTCTAGGTATTGGCGGGAAATTGGATCGGAACGAATATATTTTATGAAGCTGCTTACGATAGTCTAAAACACTGCTCGGCTTTACACTGTTTTTTCTTGGGATTACCAATAAAATACTGGAATGGGAGAGTCCAGAAGGCTCCTAATATTTCTTTTAAAAATACAGATCATTTGACCTCTCATTCGTCAATATCTGCTTGAAATTTATGAGGCATTTGATAGTTCACGTGAAGAAATATTTGGTGAATGGGAGTTAATTCAAGCTAAATTCACCTTAAGGCAAGATTCACTTTGTCTATTGTGCCGCTGAAGTCTTATTGACTTCTTTGTTAGCTATCAGAAAATAAGGAATTGTTCCAATTGCGACGCAGATCTTGAAGAACCACTAAATCTGCTTCTTTCGTCCTGATTGACAAAAGAATTTCTTTATATACATCACGTAGGTTCGGGCATCGGAAGAAGTCGCCTCTGAGAGATCAATTTATATTTTTAATCAATTTGGAAAAAACAAAAAAAACCTTTGCTTATTTACACTCGAGCAACTGCTTCTAAATGCGAGAGAATTTGCCTTTGAAACGACAAAATTTTTATCAAGAACGATCGGAGTTGAACTAAAATTTATACAATTTATTAAAATAGTACCCTCATTTACACGACTTAAAACGTCTCCAAACAATATATTTGAAACACAATTTTTCTCTGACACAAGATATGTATTTTCCGGAGGAGATGTTCCGGCTTTAGATTTCACAGTCGAACTGACCAAGAGATAGCACTTGAATAAGCCTCGAATTTAACAGTATTTCGCAAGGATAATTCATAACTTTGGTCATCAAAATTGTAAAGTTCATAAGAATGAAAGAATCGTTCTCAAAATTGAGATGATGAAATTGGGAAGAGATTTGCAGAGATTGACTTTTAGAAATCGTCTAAAGCACGAAAGGGATTAAATTGTTGAGCATGAGAATTAAAACTGTTTTAGGTCAATGAATCAGAGGATGAAAACATGTAAAGGGATTTTTGTGAAACACTGTTTTAACCATCCATCAATAAATTTCTTTCTCAAATCAAGGACAGTAGGCAGACAAGCAAGGACGTCAGTGTTTAGGAAGCAATTTGGTCCACTGAAAGTGCATTGGTCGTTCACAAACAATTAGATGAATATTATACAATTGTCGTTCAATGAGCAACTGAAGTTTCACGCCTTCCCAAGTTTGGAATAAACATGTTCCGAAATCGATTTTAAATACATATTGTTTTTCCTTTAATTCAAGTGGATATTAAATTTTGCGTACCTTTTCAAATACCTGGAACGTATCAAAGACACCGTTGTCTATCTAAATAGCTGGTGATCTCATAGATAAATTCATATCAACGTAATTTCAACTTCAAAATAAACTTTTTCTGATTATTGGATTTTTCGTCCCCTATAAGTTATTCTGTAATATGTGGATTATTATTGGGACAAATATTTAAATGTTTGCCTCCAAAGGGCTCAATTACGACGTTTTGAGGCCTTAAAACTCGTAAACCCTTTCTAAAAAATTTGGAATCTTGAAAAAAGAATTTAAGAGCTTGAGACTTACAGTGAAGTCAAACAATTTTTGCGGCGAATAGCGAATTTTTGAGGTGCATTTCGTGTGAAATATCGGTGAAGTAACGATTATTTGAGTGAAATTCATGCCTATTTGGAATATATTTCCAGAATTTTGTTATAAAACAATGGTGTTTTCAACATAGTGGCGGGTCCAAAAAGCTTACTCTGA
>JABUQX010003619.1:7500-15000 GCA_015478945.1 Trachelipus rathkii | reverse complement strand
ACACACACACACCCACACGCACACCCCCTTTTTTCTCTCCCCCCCCCCTCCCTTTACCCCTACCTCTTAGCTGTTGTCATTGCCCCTAACCCCTTTGTTTGTTGCCATGCCTACACGATCATCATCTACTCTCCTCTCTCGCCCCGCACGCACACACACACACACACTTGTTTTCCGCGCGCGCCCGTTTTTCTCCCCGCCTCCGACTTGGTCCCGCCGCCTTCGCGCACCGTGGCCCGCTTTCCCGCCTCCGCCTCTGCCTCTGCCGCCACTGTCGGTTTGGTATACTCGTTTCGTCTTTCGTTCGCATTGTCATTGAGGAGATGGGGTTTTTACTACTCCTTACTCCCCCCTCTCTTAGTTCACCCCCCATCTTGTGATATATATAAAATTGGACGGGATGGAATCGAATCCCGTCCTTTCGGCTGCTTCATCACGGTGATCGCCAGGTAAGTATATGACTTAACTGACCGTGCAGCGGCCTTTCAGTCCTTATTTGAAATCATGTTTAAATACAAATTTTAGTTCAAAATGAAATGTCAATAATTGTTTAATAAAATGAATAAATAATTTTCAATTCCCATATGAAATTGGGAGAACTTCAAGGTGGATTAGTCTAATGAGGTTTGCGGTTAAAATGGCTTAAATCGAAAGAAAAGGTATTAACCGTGAACTGAAAAGGGAAATTACCTTTTCTCGCGATATTCTGCAACGATATAGATTACGCCTTGGCCTATGAAAGAAAGAAATAGTTTTCTTTAAACAATTAAACCTCACTTATTAGTATATTATATATATATAGTATATATATATACTTATATAGATATTTTATATATTATATAATATATATATATAATATATAAATATATATATATATATATAATATATAATATATATATATAGTATATATATTATATATATATATATATTAATATATAATATATATATATAGTATATTATTGTATGTGGTAGTGTTATTGTGATTATTTTATTATTATTTATTTATGTTTATTTATTAAGGTACGAAAGTGTTTTAACTCTGTTCTTCTCCTTCTTCATTTTCCATTCTGCTTCTTCATCACAAATCCACAGCAAAAACAGCAACAGTCACAAAAGCATTAACAACAACAACAAACAACAAACAAACAAACAAACAACAACAACAACAAAAGCAACAACAACAGCAACAACAACAACAACAACAAACAGACAATCGGCCCATGACAGCAAGACAAACAGAACATGAAAGCTACTATCACCTCACCCCCAAAAAAGCTATGAAAGTGTTCGAGCTAGAGTCACATACATTGATGCATCGATGCATCGATGCAGTATTGCAATATTTGCAACACACAGCACAGCACCACATCGAGCGACCACAACACACAACCACACAACACACACACCACTGCTAACACACACACACGCACAGCACATACACACACACAACACACACACACACACCCCCACATCACCACACACACACACACACATCAACACCACCGGTTTTCGTATGACTCGTTGTATTTTCTAGCACGACTTTTAAATTACTGTTATTAATTATTAATTATTATTATTATATTATTATATTAAATTATATAATTATTATTATTATTATTATTTTAATTATATTAGATTATTATTATTATTAAATATTAGTCATCATTATTATTTATCAGTTTGAAAACTGCACGTCCGTAATAGAAATCAAATATATATTTTACATTCCGTACAGCAGGATCGTAAAATACATAATTCTGCCTTACTCTTGCGATTGGAGAGATGTAAACCCTATTCAATTCACCCTCAACTGTGGTTTGGTTCGAGAATTATAAATGGTCCCTTGTGATTGGTGGACGTCAAGCCTTAAATCTCTATCTGCGCCTAGCATTGTGTTTTTTGCGAGAAATTATATACGATTCCCTTGTGAGTCTAAAATCTCGTTATACAAAACTATAGTCCCGCTCTTAGCTGTCGAGCACTGTGAAGAAAGTTATCCTTACCTCTATTCTAAAAGTGTTCCGCGTTCCCAGAAAGAACAACAATATGAATTCGTCTTAATAGGTATAATACCTCTGTACAGAGACATCATTTCAGTGGGAAGTTTAAGATACCGGTTGTGGTAGTTTCGCATTCTTTATATAAAAGAAACCCGAATGGAACTGAATTCTTCACAGTGTGTTAGTATTCATCAATATTAACAATACACACGGCGTTGTTTACATGAAGTCCGAGAATTACGGGTGTGATAATGTAAACACATCGGAACCTGCTTTGATTGTATTAACCTCTAAATGCGCCCTTTAAAAACTCTCGTGAAAAACCAGTTATCACCAGAGCAATAGGAGCAAAGGAAAAAACAAGCTTACTCTAACCTTTCTCTTAAACATGCGACAACCATCGGCGTGGAAGTTAGACTATGGGAAAGGACTAATGGTTTAGAAGCATTTGAACGTACTTCACATGGATTCTTCATCTCAGGAATACAGCGGCTGAAGTGTATGCCAGAGGTAGGCGGGAGGGTGATAAGGCATATGAAGAGAGTGAGTGTGTTATCTAACTATGTAGCAGTCGTTCATTATATGTTATACGAGGAATACTACGCATTCAAGAAAATGATGGTTGATGATTCTGATACTGTTATTAAACGATTCCTAGACACTATCGATGTGCAGAAATTCATACATCTTCTTAGAAAACGATGGGCTGAAAGCATCTATGCTTCCGATCCAGAGGCCAAACATACTATGATATCTGAGAGGGAGCTTTTTACATATGTGCTTTCGGATGGCATCGGTGAGACACATAGCTACATGATAGACAACGACATAAATGACTGGCACATTTGTAAAGATTTACAGAGTATTAATCTTGAGTCTTCGTGAAGTTTCTGTGAATGTCTATATCAGTGTTATATACCCTTATAAATATTTTTAATATTATTGTAAATGTAATTAATGTTAAAATATTTAATATTCCAGTGAGTATATTTAATGTTAAAATATGTAGGTCTGCGATTATTAAAGTTCTAGGTATGTAGTAAAGGTTTTAACTGAAGTTGGTGCTTTAACATCGTCGAGTAAACGTTCGTAATGTAATATATAATAGTATATATATATATATATATATATATAATATTTTTTTATATATATAATATACAAATTATTATAATATATATATATATATATATATATATATATATATTATATATATATATATATATATATATATATATATATATATATATATGCTCTCACTATAGCTTCGAAAGTTGCATTGTACATCGAGCACGCTACGAGCATGGATGTGGGTAAATTCATGTTCTTCAGCCCTGCTACATGCATGGTGGCGGGTCCCACAGGCTGCGGGAAAACCTTTCTGCTGTTAAACATATTAAAGGATGGTGGAATTTTTGAGCATACACCTGTGAAAATAATCTGGTGCTATAGTGTATTCCAGGAGAAGTTTAATGAATATAATAATATAGTAGAATTCCATGAAGGTGTATACGATATTAAATCATTGGAAAATGTACAAGGTCATAAAGTTATAGTTCTGGACGACATGCTGCACAAGTTAAACGAAGATATAGCTGAGACGTTTACGGTGTATTCCCATCATTTAAATATATCTGTATTTTTCATTACACAGAACATTTTTCATCAAAGCAGGCACATGAGGACTGTTTCTTTAAACACTCAGTATCTGATCCTGTTTGGTCAAAGAAGAGATATGAGTCAGGTCAATGTTCTAGGGTCACAGATGTTCCCGTCAGCAAGAAAAGAGTTCTTGAAAGTATATAAAGAAGTTACTTCGGACCCGTACGGATACTTGCTGTGTGAACTTCATCCTAGGAACACGCATAGAGTCCTGCTCCGCACTAACATTCTACCGCATGAGATAGAAACTGTGTACATTCCTGAATAATGAGTAGTTTAGTTGTAAAGTATTTGCCTCTTATAAAAAGATTTAAAAAGCTGAAACCGGCTGAAAAGCGCAAAATAATCTGTGATGATGAGAAGTTCATCCAGTGTGTATGTGAACTCTGCTTAAATCTTATAAAGGGGAATGTTCCTTTAAACAGGCCTCAGAAGGTAAAGCTGCGTCGACATAGAAACACCATTAAAAAACTCTCCCGTAACATAAAGCATCTGAAAAATAAAAAGAAGGTGCTGCAGAAGGGGGGTGGTGTATTCCTTCCTCTACTTTTCTCAGTAATTGCTCCTCTGATTACCAAGTGGATATCTTCATAATGAAGAAGGTCGCTGTATTACCGTTTAACGAGTATGAGAAAATGAAATGTAATACTACTTCATCGTTGCAGAGAGCCCACACTCAGCCTACACAACCACAGCCTTACGGGGTGTCGTCCTCACTGCAATTTCCACCCCCCAATCATCAGCATCATTTCTCTCTAGAGAATCAACAACCTTTGAGTGCTGCACAAATTCACCAGCCAGCTCTGCCTTACAGCTTGATCGACCCTAAAGTTGAACAGATAAGCAATTACGAGCAAGAGGTGTATCGGATATTAAATTCAGACATTAACATCCATGAGAAGCGTATCTTATACCAAGATGCAATGCAGAAATTATTAAGTCTCAAGGATTTGCATCTAAAGGGACCACTAAATAAGTCTGACGTAAAGGAAACAATTTTGGCACAAGAAGTAAAACCTGAGATGAAGATAGAAGACAGCTTAAGAAATATCCTAGAGGAGAGCTTGCCAGCCAGGGCTCGCAGATCAGGTCTAACTCTCTATAATATTTTAAAAGAACAAATAGCTTGGAATGAGTTAGGTCAAATCATTATTGATGATGAGATAGTTAAAGGGTCGAACATTGTGGATTTAATAGCTGATCTCTCACGCGATTGGAAGAAGAGCGCTGTAACAGGATGGCCTACAATCAAGCAGGAGCTTCAGACTATAAATTTTCCACGCTCTTTAATCTTGAACACACGCAGATTAGCAGACTTGGATGATATTCCTAAAACGCCAAGGCCCGATTCTAGTCCTTCAGGCATGTCCTACGCTTCAGATAAATTCAAACGGGTGGTTAAAGGAGGAATAAGAAAAAAGCCGTACGCCAGTCTTAAATGGATTAATTCATTAGTCACGTGTTTACTGTGGTGTTATTAATATATTAATCAATATATATATAATAATATTAAAGTTTATATATATATAATATATAGATTATATATAATAAATATTTATATATATATATATATATATATATATACATATGATATTATATATATATATATAATATATTATATATAATATATATATATATATAATATATATATATATATAATATATATAATAATATATATAATTTGTTCAGTGTTCTAGTTCGCTCACTGTGGAATGAATCAATAAATTCATCATGTTAATCACTATGTTTTTAATAATTTCCTTTTACCAATATATATATATAATATATTATATATATATATATATATTATTAATATTTATATATAATATATTATATATATATATATATATATATAAAATGTTTTTACTCATGTCAGTAGGCACCATGGGGGCTAAGGAAGTGGTTGATAAGTATTATTACGATGTGAAGGAGCCTAATAGCTATGGCGGCTTCACAAGGTTTGCCTCGAGGTTTCCGGACATTGGACGGAAAGAGTTGAAAGCATATCTAGAAGGTGAGGAGGCTTTCACTCTACATAAACCTGTTCGCAGAAAATTTCCTACCCGGAAAACCGTAGCCCCCTGTCTCGATAGCGTGTGGCAGCTGGATTTATCCGAGATGGTTAAATACAGCTCGTACAACGATGGATATCAATACATACTTTTTACCATTGATGTGTATTCTAGATATTTATGGTTAAAACCTTTAAAAGATAAAAAGTCAGGTACTGTATCTGAGGCGTTGAGAGAAATTATAGAGGGTGACAAGCGATGGCCGAGAATGCTGTGGACTGACCAAGGCAGTGAGTTTCTAGGCCATGAATTTCAAGAATTAGTAAAAGACCACGATATGGGGTATTACAATACATTCTCAGTGAATAAAGCAGCTATAGTTGAAAGAGTACAGCGTACTATCAAGGAGAAAATGCACCGGTACTTTACCCGCATGAACACTTTTAAGTATATTGACATACTACAAGACCTTGCTCATTCTTATAATAGATCGTTCCATAGAACTATAAAATCTACCCCTCTAGAAATGTCGGAAATAAAGCCTACGATGGTGGAACATTCACAACGGAGAGCCAGGGAAATAAAGGATAATTCAGGTGTGTGCTTAGGCGATTATGTAAGAGTGTCTAGAGCTGGTGACAGGTTTAGAAAAGGATATGAAGCGGGATGGTCTACAGAGGTTTTCAAAGTTCACAATATTCGAGACTTCCCTTACGATGGCTTAAAATTATATTATTTGGAGGATTTATTCGGTGAAAAGATAAAAGGAGGTTTTTATAAACAGGAAATACAAAAAAATACGCTTCAATCCTGAAAGTAATGTGTATAAAATTGAAAAGATATTAGGCTCGAAAGGAAAGGGGCGAAATAAACAGTACTTGGTTAAATGGGCAGGATATCCTGACAAGTTTAACTCGTATATAAAAGCAAGTGAAATTAAGAATCATTAATCAGTATTCATTGAGACCATGGCGAGCACAGATCACTTCTATTTAACTCTGCCTTCGTCGGCTTCGATGAATCTTCATCCTGATAATAAGCTCTCAGACTTCACGACAGAGTTACTGAACCCTATTGACATTGAAAGAGACGTTTATGAAGTAGGGCTGTGTGAAGTGATATTAAATACAGATGTGGAAAATGTCCCGCATAATCTTTACTGGATGAATGTTTACAGAAGTGTAGATTGTGTTGAAACTATATTGGATGTGAAGAACACAGGCGCTTTAAACCGCGTCACTTTGGGAACAAGAGAATACTTTTATGAAAGAATTGTAATGAGGAAATCCTATTTTAAGTCAGTTCCTGCAATGTTCAGTTATTTAAATACGCTTTTAGCGACTAGTAATATGTGTAGAGATCTAATTTACAATACAGATATTCATCCCTCTGATGATGAAGTATTAATTACTTTGAGATCAACGTCTGGTATTAATCTTAGAGATATTGACGTGTTTTTCCTCAGGAGATCGTCATGGCAGCGGAAACACGTTCATGAACGTGAAGGTTGGTTAGATGTCCTCCATGATGTACCTACTATGCTGAAAAGGGTTATGAAAACAGTAGAAAATGAACATATAACCAAGGAAGAATTAATCGACGAGCAAGACAGGGTGTTGCATTATACTTGTATCACCTCCGAGATGCTCAAACATCCTGGTATGGCATATGTTTACACTGATATAGTGGAGCACCAGTATGTAGGCGATACTACAGCTCCTCTGTTGAGGGTAGTTTATTTTCCTCAAGAGAGTAAGGTAATAACATTCCCAAATGTGCACTATCTCTCACTGAACAGGTCTTCGATCGGCTCTATAAGAGTACATATA
>JABUQX010003619.1:0-2500 GCA_015478945.1 Trachelipus rathkii | reverse complement strand
CAAAGTAAGCATATATAATTTAATATTATAAAATATATAATATTTATTTTCATCCCACCAAATTATACATGCTGTAATTATATTTTTACTTAACGTACGTACGCATTCATTGCATGCTTTGCATTCATGGAGAAAACGCCACTGATATATATATATATATATAATATATATATAATATATCATAATATATATATATATATATATATATATATATATATATATATATATATTTTTATATATAATATAAATATATTTTTTTTATATTTTTTTTATATATATATATATATAATATATAATATATATCATATATATATATTAGTTATTATATATATATATAACTAATAAAAACTATTTTTAAATGGCGTTTTCACTCTCACACAAGGGTATAAATAATAGCGCTGTTGATATGTGTACTTTATCACAGAGGAAATTATAAACAATTCAACGATGAAGACTGACTTGCATCTAATTCTTTAATAGTCACTAGGCTAGTTTATCAGCGTCGAGCACGTTATACACAGAGATCGTAAATAATACCACGCTTGTATTTGTTTGTTTCGTTTTCTGTTTCATTTTGGGCAAAATATCTCAAGGCCGACGGCCTCAGGGGAGAACTTTCCTCGATAACATTCCATGCCTTCTATCTCTCTCTCTCTCTCATTTCTCTCTGCTCATCTCTCTCTCATCTCTCTCGTCTCTCTCATCTCTCTTCCTCTCTCTCTCTCTCTCTCTCTCTTCTCCTCTCTCTCCCTCTCTCCTCTCTCTCTCTCTTCTCTCTTTCGTCTCTCTCTCTCTCTCTCTCTCTCTCTCTCTCTCTCTCTCTCTCTCTCTCTCTCTCTCTCTCTCTCTCTCTCTCTCTCTCTCTCTCTCTCTCAAAAATTCGCAACTGTACAACAATACTTCGTTTTCATTACTATGTGATTAACAATTCAAATGAAAAATATATAAAATAGAATGATCAAATGTAATAATTTATTTAAATTGTTTAAGATGTTGGAGATAATAATAAAATAATAATATAATAATAATAATAATAATATAATATAATAATAATAAATATAATAATAATATAATAATAATAATAATATAATAATAATAATAATAAGAAGAAGAGAAGAAGAGGCAGAATAATGGAAAAATGACTCGACAAAAAAGTTAAATCGCATTCATGGCTTTTCGGGTGATGGTAGCTTTCATGTTCTGTTTGTCTTGCTGTTCATGGCGGTGATGTGTTGGTTGTTGTTGTGTTTGTTGTTGTTGTTGTGCTGCTGTGTTGTTTGTTGTTGTGTTATGCATTGTAACTGCTGCTGTTTTCTGATGGGATTTTTGGGATGAAAACAGAATGGATGGAAAATGGTTCGACGAAGGAGCACAGAAGAACATCTCTCTCTCTCTCTCTATCCTCTCTTCTCTCTCGTCTCTCTCTCTCTCTACGTCTCTCTCTCTCATCTCCGTCTCTCTCTCTCATCTCTCTCCCTCTCTCTCTCTCTTCTCTCTCTCTCTCACTCTCCTCTCTCATCTCGTCATAATCCTGTCCCACCATTCTCTCCATCTCGTCTCTTCTCCTCTCTCCTCTCTCGTCTCTCTCTCTCTCTCGTCTCTCTCTCTTCTCTCTCACTCTAGAAAAAGATATTCTTGAAAAGTACATAGGGAAATCAAAAAAGAGGGTTAAAATAATAATATAATAATAATAATAAAATATAATATGAATAATAATAATATAAATAATAATAATAATAATAATAATAATAATAATAATAAATAATAATAACATAATAATAATAATAATAAGAGGACGTATAATAATAAGAAGAAGAGAGGCAGAATGAATGGAAAATGACTCGAACAAAAAAGTTTAATACGCATTTTTATCATCGGCTTTTTCGGGTGATGGTAGCTTTCATGTTCTGTTTATCTTGCTGTCATGGCGGTGATTGTTTTTTTGTTGTTGTTGTTGGTGTTGTTGTTGGTGTTGTTGTTGTTTTGTGTTGTTGTTGCGTTGTTGTTTGTTGTTGTTGTTGTTGTTGTGGATTGTTGTTGTTGTTGTTAATGCATTTGTAACTGCTGCGTTCTGATTGGATTTTGGGATGATTTGGCAGAAATGAAAAGGTTCGAAGGAGAAAGAAAGAACATCTCTCTCTCTCGCTCTCATCTCTCACTCGTCTCTCATTCTCTCACTCAGTTCCTCCTCGGTCTCTCCTCTCGTCTTCATCCCGCTCTTCTCTCTCTCTCCCTCTCCTCTCTTCTCTCTCTCTCTCTCTCTCTCTTCTCTATCCTCTCTCTGTCCCTCTCTCTCCTCTCTCGTCTCTCTCTCTCTCTCTCCCTCTGTCTCTCTCTCTCTCTCTCTTCATCATCTCTCTCCTTCTCACTCTCAGAAAAAAGAGTATTCTTGAAAGGGATGTACCCAAAGAGAGGTTAAAAAATAATAAATAATTAATAATAATTAATAATAATAATAAAATAATAATAATAATAATAATAATAATAATAATAATAATAA
>JABUQX010003618.1:30000-43030 GCA_015478945.1 Trachelipus rathkii | reverse complement strand
CGTTGTACTTCGTTCAATCAAGATCTGGGTGTTTAACCGTTTTCGCATTTATCGTGAAACGCTGCGTTTTCGTTACGCCGCTAATAACAAAAATCAAATACTATAAAAAATATTCACTTCTTGAAGATGCAAACAAGAAAATAGTGTTACTACTAAAGTGGGAAGATTCGAGATAAGATATGGGATAATCTTTTAGAAGGTGTTATGGACCGTAAAAGTAGAGGAAAACGACAGCAGGATTGAAGTCCAGTTCAGAACAATCAATGAAGATATGATGAACAGATTGCGGAATGTGGCGACGGCAAAATTTGCAAATGGGAGGGGAGGGTCTCGTGACATATAGTGACTGTGAGTGATATTAGTGTGGCCAATACGGAGGCATTCAAGTATCTCATGTTAGCGCTTTCGTCTGTGGGAGGAAGACCACTCACCGATGTTTGGCTTTATGTTCTGAGTTTCCTTCCGCTGATCACTCGTCCAGCACTCTTGCCAACAAGATCGAAAGCCTTGTCCCTTGTCGGAGAGCAGAATAGTAATCGGTTGATGGGAAGTGGCCTTGTCGAATGGCATCCGGGAGGTACCTGGAACAACTTTGAAAAGAGGAGGTGGCCTGGCCTCTCTGTCATTGATTTCATTGCCAGTTACCTACATGAGAGGTCCAACATAAAATAATTTGTTTTCTTACGGGAGTGGAGAAGTCGAAGAAATTGTTGTACTGATACCATTGTGTTTTTAAAATAAGGGTTTTAAGCGCTTGTAACGCTAAGGGAATCTGAATAAACGACATATGGTGATCTTGGTTAAGGATTAGGAATCAGAAAGGCAATCATTATAGCCGTTAACTCTGCTGTAAGAATTGAAGCATAAGGGGGAAAGGTATGGGAGAGGTTGCAGTTCAGAAAAGACAGCAGAAGCGCCCACACTGTCCCCTATTTTAGAGCCGTCGGTAAACACTGGGTAAATTCATCATGAACTGCTGAATGAAAGACAGGAATGATACTTTTAACAGGGCAGCAGGATGGCTAGATTTGGAGAGAGATGTCAGAGCCAAGCAAATGGTGGGAGAGGGAATAACCAAGGTGTACCCTTCGTCAAAAAAGAAAGGCAGCACCTTTAGGGATGTTGAGGAAAGTAAAGATGTTATGAACCGTCTTTGCAAATGGCCAGTAGTTGGGATTAGGTACCTCCTGCAGAATCGGTGTCAGGAGCGAACGGTATTGGGGTTTGAAAACAGAAGTACTTGTACACATGATGTACTCTCTTCGAAGAGAGTGGCATCACTTGGTTCAACTTCAAGGCTCACCTGGGGGGACTATCGAAAAGCTCCAGTGGATATACGGATCGCTTCGTTTTGAATGGGATCTAACAGGTGTAGTAGTGTTATGGAGGCCTGACCATATACTGCACAGCCATAATCAGTTTCTATCAGTTGGGGGCAACGTAAAAAGAACGTAAAGGGATTTACGATCAGCTTTTAAGATTTTGAGGCGAGATGACGTAACAGGTCAAGGGTGCGATGACAAGTTGTTTTTAGGTGTTTAATATGCGGTGCATATGTTAAGTGGTCATCTAGGATGAGCCCTAGAAATTTGACCTGTGAAGTTACAGGAATGGGCGTTGAAACTACATTGATGAATTTGCTTATTATATAGATGAAATATACTTATATTACATTAAGTGATAAAAAGCACTGCTGAGGTGTTGGTGGGAGAAAAATGGAAGCCATGGGAGCTAGCCCACTGTGAAATATTTTCAATAGCTAGTTGAAGTTGCCGTTCGAAAGGGCAGCCTGGCACCAGCTATATGTGTATAATGCTAAGTCATCAACATATAGAGAAAAAAGTGACGGTCGCTGGAATAGAAGTGACGATGTCATTAAATCGAGAGCAAATAGTAGTACACTTAAAAACACTACCTTGCGGAACGCCTTCATCAGAGTAAAGTGGCGTGACAGAATAGAAGAGCACCGAACTTGCATGGTCTGTTTGACAAAAGACATTTAATGAAAGAGGGAATTGTCCGCGGAAAGCGAATGGAGTTTAGGGAGGATCCCAGTTCTCCACACGTTGTGTCGTAAGATTTTGACTCCAAGAACCATCCACCAGTTGAGAAGGCTTCCGGATGTCATGGTCTAGTTTAACAAGGGGTCCGCGGTCGAACGATTTTGCGGAAACCAAATTGAAAAAGCCTGGCGACTCTCCAAAACGGGGAGAAACGGCCTGAAACCATTTCTCCATTAATTTTAGGTATGGCAGGTCAGTGAGAAGTGGTCTTTGATTTACATCCGCCAGCTTCAATCTTTCCAGGTTTGGGGGATAGAATTACAAAAGCTGTAGTCAAAACATATGGAAGAGGATTCGATCCAGATTCTGTTATAGTCCAGCAAAAATGCTGATGCTGAGGGATGTATATGACGGAGCATGATGCACGAAATCATGTCTGGACCAAGAGCACCGTCTTTACTATTCACCAGTGCAGTTTGATACTCTGTAAGTGGGAAAAGACGGTTATAGGTATGTTCTTCCCCTTTTGCTGTTGAGAAGTCTGGCAGTGCTGTGTCAGTTCTCAGTTTTTGAAAGGCTCCAGTGTAGCGGAATGAACTCGAATGGCTAGCGAAGCTATAACCTAACGCATCCGCGCTACCACCACAGGGCGGAGATCGTATCGGATCCATATCAGGTCCATAACGAACTGTGGGTGAGGAGTTATTAGATCGACGAAGATATTTTCTGTGTAACTTTCCACACTAAGGAAGGGAGTTGTGGAGTTAACGGTCGATATGTATTTCGAAAATATTGTTTACGTTTGACGATTAATTCGCGAAATCTCGCCGGCTGCTTTAAAAATAAGTATTTTTGGGGGGGGGGGTACGGATCTTTTGTATTGCCTGTAGAGTTTCTTCTTCTCGTGGTTAGCTTGTGCACTCTTGGGACCACCAAAGGGGTTGCCGACCGCCTGCCTGAGAAAGACTGCGGGATGCCAGCTTCCGCTGCCGAGATGACACTGCTGGAAGAAGCAAAAGGCATCATCAACAGTTAAATCTTTTATTGTGTAACATATATATATATATATATAATATTAACAACTTATATATATATAACATACCAATTTATAAACATATATACTTATATATTTATATATATATATATATATATATATATATATATATGCTTTATATATATATAACATAGTAATATATATATATATATATATATATAACTATAATATATAACATACGCAGCACCTTAACCCAGCTTACTTATGCTGTATATATAACAACATATATATATATATATAACGCCAACAGGTGCTGCTGTATATATATATATATAACTGTATATATATATATATATATATCACATAATAATAACAATAACCAACAACAATATATCACTGTCATCATCATCATCATCATCATCATCATCCACCTTCTTTTCCCCAAGACTGGGGGTAAGGTGCATGACATGCACCGGAAACAGAAAAGTAGTAGAAGAGTATGGCACAAACCAAAAAGAAGGCCCAGCCTTACTGCCCCCTTTATACCTATTAGTGAGAACTCGTCGCAGTCAGAATATCCACCCTAAAATCCTGGGACCGCGACGGACCCTCACCTGTGGCATCGTCAATGTGGGTTCATCCCCTGACTTGGGTGGGGCCACATCCATACCTAAAAACCTCGCCATTCACTTTCCATTATGCACCTTTTCTTCGCCTCTGCCAAACTCACATTTCTCTCCTCCAGGCATTCCTTTACCGACTTAATCCACTTTTTCTTCGGCCTCCCAGCCGGCCGATTCCCAGCACACTCACGCTATACATCTGCTTAACCAACCGACTATCATTCATTCTCTCCACATGACCAAACCACCTCAACGTACTTTCATTTATTCTTTCATTTATCCTCTTTCTTCACACCACATAACTCTCTAATATATTCATTTTTCATTTTATCAATTCTTCTCACACCTAACACGCCCCTAAGATTGTCCATCTGAACACATTGTACTTTAGATCTATACCTCTTATTCCAGACCATAGTCTCACTATTATACATTAACACAGGTAACAAAGTACCCTTATGTAAGACTCTAGGGCACTCAAGACTTAGTCCATTTACATCCACCAAAGATTTAATTGCACCATCCACCTTCCTGCCATTCACAACTTTCCTACTACACTCTGCATCATCCGTTCCCTTTTTTTTCAACATATATCCTAAATATTTTAACTCAGACACTTGTTCCAGCTGCTCACTATCTAACATAACTTCACCGAGGACTGTCCTCACTCACAAACATAACCTTACTGCTTATCTACGTTTACTTTCAAACACCTCCATTTACACACCCTGCCAAACCTCTCTCTACCAATCCTCTCAAACTCTCTTCAGATTCACCGCACAAAACCAAATCATCCCCATATAAGTAAATAAGATAGATATTATAGCAATAATATAATAATAACCTTATATATATATATATAGCAGCAATAATAAAATAGCGAACATATATATAGCTGTATCTTAATATATAGCCAAGCAGCAACAACTATATGCTGCTGTAATAGCCATAACCTTATATGCACAATGTAGTATATAGTAACAACATATATTATAACTATATATACTTATGCTACTGTATATAACAACATATAATATAATATATATAACTAACATCTATCTCTTAACACCAGCATATACTATATATATATATATATATATATTTATATATATATAACATAATAACTGCTGTCTTTGCCTTCTTTGCTATATATATATATATATATATATATATATATATATATACTAACTATATATATATATACTATATATATATTTGCTATATATATATATATATATATACTGCTGCTGCTGCTATGCTATATATATATATATATATATAATATATGCTATATTTTATGAAGAATTTAACTGCTATGCTATGCTCTTCTTCTTACTATATATATATATAAATGGTAGAGGATGTGTGGATCAAATCTTTACATTGAAACAGGTGATTTGGAAAATGAAGAAGGAGATGAACAAATTTTATTTAGGTGTTATGGATTTGCAAAAGGCGTATGATAGGATTAATAGGGAAGCTATATGGTAGGTGGTAGTGATATATGATGTTGGTGGTAAACTTCTGAATAGAATCAAAAGTATGTATGACGCCTGTGTATCAATAAATAGGGTCGAAAGTGATTGGTTTAAAATTAATAGCGGAGTGAGAGTGATGGGTTTAAAATTAATAGCGGAGTGAGACAGGGATGTGTTATGTCTCCTTGGTTATTCAATTTGTATATCGATGGGGTTATGAAAAAATTAGAGTTGGGGTGGCAGAGGATGGTGTTAGAATGATGGAGAATGGAAGGGAGTGGAGGGTTTCCTACCTTTAATATGAGGATGGTTTGATTTTGTATGGCGAATCTGAAGAGAGTTTGAGAGAATTGGTAGAGAGATTTGGTAGAGTGTGTAAAAGGAGGGGTTTGAAAGTAAACGTAGATAAGAGTAAAGTTATGGTTGTGAGTGAGGACAGTCCTCGGTGTGCAGTTATGTTAGATGGTGAGCAGCTGGAACAAGTGTCTTAATTTAAATATTTAGGATATATACTGGATGAAAGTGAACGGATGATGCAGAGTGTAGTAGGAAAGTTGTGAATGACAAGAAGGTGGCTGGTGCAATTAAATCGTTGGTGGATGTAAATGGACTAAGTCTTGAGTACCCTAGGGTCTTACATGATGGTACATTGTTACCTGTGTTAATGTATAATAGCGAGACTATGGTCTGGAATAAGTGGTATAGATCTAAAGTACAATGTGCTCAGATTGACAATCTTAGGGGCATGTTAGGTGTTAGAAGAATTGATAAAATGAAGAACGAACGTTTTAGAGAGTTGTGTGGTGTGAAGAAAGTAAAGAGAAAAATGAAATGGTTTGGTCATGTGGAAAGGATGGATGATAGTCGGTTGGTTAAGCGGATGTATAGTGGTGTGTGTGCTGGGAATCAGCCGGCTGGAAGACCGAAGAAAAAGTGGATTGAGTCAGTAACGGAATGCCTGGAGGAGAGAAATGTGAGTTTGGCAGAGGCGAGAAGAAAGGAGTGAATGTCAGTTTTGTGAAGGGGGTATGGTTGTAGCCCACCTGGGCTAAGGGATGAACCCTACATTGACGAGATGTCGTAGTGAGGGTCCGTTGCCATCACGGGAAAATCTAGGGTGGGTTTTCTGACAGAGACTAGTTCTCATCAATAGGTATAAAGGGGGCGGTAAGGTTGGGATTCTTTTCTACTTGCTTCATATTCTTTACTACTTTTCTGTTTTCCGGTGCATGTTGCACCTTACCCCCTTGGGGAAAGAAGGTGCGTGATGATGATAATGATGATGATAATGATGATGATGATGATTATGATGAAATTTATAATATATATATATATATAACGCTAATATAATATATATAACTATATAAATATATACTATATATATATATATATATATATATATATATATATCTATATATACTATACCTGAAGTTTTCATAAAGTGCTTTGACACTTTTGCGGCGAACAATTCTAGAAGTACGAAGCGGGAAAAGCTGACCTTATATATATATATATATATATATATCTTTGCTGCTATATATATGCTAACAACCTTAACAACATCTCTACTGCTGCTATATACTTATATATATATATATATATATATATATAACTGCTAGCATATGCTGCTGCTGCTCTAATCCTATCTTCTTCACTACCTATATATATATATATAAACATGTAGTACTTAATTGAGAAATGGAACAACAAAATTCTTTTATTTTTATTTTTCTTGAACGTCAAAAAACGAATATTTCAATATGTTTATTCTTTAAAAATTTAATTTTCTTTATAAATATAATTTTGAACAAAGAAACAAATCTATATGAGAGAGAGAGAGAGAGAGAGAGAGAGAGAGAGAGAGAGAGAGAGAGAGAGAGAGAGAGAGAGAGAGAGAGAGAGAGAAGAGAGAGAGAGAGAGAGAGAGAGAGAGAGAGAGAGAGAGAGAGAGAGAGAGAGAATTATGTAAATAAAATAGAATGTAAACCCATGAATTTATACTAAGTTTTCTTACCGAATTAAGTTGCCAATTAGTTTTTCAAATTATTATTTATTATGCTAACAATTTTACCCAAAGAGGGTGACGTTCATTCCAGATATGAACCTCAGGAAAAACTAGAAGTCACACGGAACCATGTCTGGAGAGTAAGGTGCCTTGAAGATGATTGAAATACCTTTCTTTGACATAAAATACTGAATCAGAAGCGACGAATAATCCGGAGCTTTATCGTGATGCAGTTTCCAGATTTGGAATAACCGCATACCCCGTTGTTTACTACGAACTGCATCACAGATACGTCGGAGGACGTTGCGATAGTACTCTTTAGTTACTGTTTGTCCTACAGGCGCATATTCGTGAGCATCGATGCCAAGGGAATCGACGAAAACAATCAGCATTACCTTGATTTTACTTTTCATCTGTCATTCTTTCCTGGGTCTTGGAGTGGGTAAATGCCTCCATTGTGATGACTGGACTTTGGTTTATGGGTCGTACTCATACACCCAGGTTTCATCTCCAGTTATCACGGTATTGAGGAACTCTGCATCGATGTGAATGTTTCTAACATATCTTGTGGGACGTGAAGTCTTACTTTCCTTTGTTCCTGCGAAAGCAATTTTGGCACAAATTTGACTGTCACTCAGCTCAATTTTAATTCATCCCGTTAAATTACATCTTAAATTACATCTTTGCTGATACCGATGTCCTCAGCAATTTCTATCAGACAAACTACTTTCTCTATGGTTTCTGCACACCTGCTTGCCGACGGCCTTCCTGAAAAAATGATCATTCGGATGACGTGCGTCCATTTTTAAATCGTGTACCAGAGTTTTATTTGGATAACCCCCATTGCATCATCCCCAAAAGTCTTTTGAATCTTGCGAATTGTTTCGGCTTGCGTATCACCAAGCAACCAGCAAATCTTGATGCAGTATCTTTGCCGAACACGTCCCATCATCTCACTCGAAATAAAACTCAGACGTTCACACACAACACTACCTATTTGGCAGCAGCCTGTCAGCGACTAAGGTGTCCGGTTAGCCTAATAAACAGCCTACGTGAGTACATTTGTTCCCTGCACTATCCACTTCAGTGCTGCCAACCTCAGATAATTACTCTCCGCGGGAAAGAATCAAGTAGGATACTTTTCAGGCTGACCTCATATATATATATAGTGATGCAGGTAACATCCGCATATCTCATATATATACTTCCTTAACTTAACTTATATATACTATATATATATATATATATATAACATATATATATATATATATATACTATTATATATATATATATATATATATATATAATATATATATTGGTAGTAAAAGGTATGACGTCCATATTAGTTTCCACAAGAGTTGAGAAAAAACTAAATCATTAACAAAATTAATGGCTGACATGACCCAATACATGGCGTTTGAAATTGTGCAAGTCGAAATGGGGAAAGTAAAAGGAATTGACGAATGTTCCAGGCTTTACCATTATAGTACATGTAAGAATGTGCATAGCAAGTTAGTTTGGGTTCAGAGCTGAATTAAAAAATCGGGGAAAATAAATTAATAACAGCGTTGCGCAAATAAAAGAGAGAGAGAGAGAGAGAGAGAGAGAGAGGAGAGAGAGAGAGAGAGAGAGAGAGAGAGAGAGAGGTGTATGACTATATATAGTTTATAAGAACAGTATCCCCTGTTATAGCAATAGGAATAATTAAGAAGTAGTTCGACAGTCAGAAAAAGATTTTTAGAGTTACTGAGAGGATGAGAGTTGATAAGACTTTAAATCCCTAGACTTCATTTTATCAAGAAAAACAAAATGTGTGCAACCTCCCAAATATTCAATGCACTATTCAAACAAAAGCTAACAATGAGCTTATAATAGCAAGTAACTGGTGTGGTGAGGAAGTTCTGAAGAAGCAGCTCAGAACACCGAACAACATCTTAGAAGAATGTTTAGTTAGGGAAACAATATTGCCCTTTCAAGAAAGATCACGAGAAAAGGAAATACTAACAATATTAACAACAGAAGAAGGTTGAGTTGTAAGTGTTCTCGAAGATGTTGTAGTTGCATGGAAGAAAGATGTCGAGTAAATAGTGGAAGGAACTGGACTTTTGAGGCATTGAAACACCCTATTTTTATTGCCCTAATTAGAGATTCGAGAAAGGTCAAAGGTTAGTTCCTCCAAGGCAGAACTCTTAATATTAATTAGTTAATTGCTGATGAGTGGCTACTTTTACAGATCATATAAAAGGGTAATGAAGAGTAAGGTCATCGGCATAAGACTGGATAAGACAGATTTTATGACGATCATTATATTGAAAAGTAGAAAAGTTCTTGATAAAACAGAACACTGAAGAACACCACTATTGAATAAATTTAAAAGATGAACTGTATCCTTATACAAAAGCTGCTATAGAACGGCAAGAAAAGAAATAAGAAAGATTACAGAGAGAAGGATAGATATCGAAAGGGAAAGTTTAGAAATCAAAGCTTTGTGCCAGACTTTATCAAAAGCTTTCCATATGTCTAGCCCCAAAACAAAAGACTCACCGAAATGTTGAATAGCAGTGCATGACCAAGCGTAATATAGAAAGGAAAGGAGATCACCTTTTGCGCGTTTCTTACGGAAACCATACCGGCGATCTGAGATAAGATTGGAAGGTTTAAGATGTTTCCAATTAAACCTTCCCATTAAGAATAGATTCTTAAACTTTGGAAAGAACAGAGGATAATGATAGGAGGATAATCAGAATTATAGCTGGATGGGCTCACGCTTTAGGGAGGGAAAAGTTGAAGTTGATAATTAAAGACGAAACAGTCACCATGGATTGGTGTAAGCTCAGAAGCATAAGTTTTGAGTACCATTTGAGGGATACTATCAGGATCGTGCCTACGCCTTCTTAGTGTTAAGTAGAGAGAGAGAGAGAGAGAGAGAGAGAGAGAGAGAGAGAGAGAGAGAGAGAGAGAGAGAGAGAGAGAGAGAGAGAGAGAGAGAGAGAGAGAGAGAGAATATAGAAATGGGTTTGATATAGGTGGAGAAGAGAATTCGCTCCGGAATCGCCTAGAATAGGTTTCTAAGCAAAGGTTTGAACGTGGAGTTCAGCTTTAGCAGAAGGTAAGCAGAAGTGCTGCTGTCAGAAGAAATGCGAGAAAGAAAAGAGGAAAAAACAGTTAGATTAAAGTTAACATTTTTAGAAAAGTTTTTTAATAACTTGAAACAAATATTTTTTGCTAGGATGAAATGTAAGAAACAAGAGTTCCTAATATTTGAAGACGACGGTAATTTAAGAAGGAAGCGTTCCCGAGGCGAATAGCACGAGAATAAGCAGTGGTAAATAAAAGTTTTTGGTTTAGTTGAATGGGAAAGTAAATGGAATGTACTCTTCCAAATCTGAGATAAATACCTTGGCTATGTGATTTACACACTCCGAGGGAATCTTCCAACTGAAACTTAGCATTCCATGAAAAATAAAAAAAATACGACCGTAAGTTCGACCTGTTAGCAGCACCAAAATGCTGAAAACGTCTCCTCACCAAAGGAGACGGCCATCAATGTCAAAAATTTGAAGAATTAGTACAGGATACAAATATTGGGTGTTCGGAGGAACCCCAGAGGTGAAAAGACTTTAATAGTGTAAGGGAAAATAAATGGAAGGTAAGAAAAGATCTAACATGTTTTAATCTCCAAGACGATCAGGGAAAAACAGGTTGGGAATTTTACTGTCTGATTAAGGTTGTTCTAAGTAGAGAAATGGTAGGTATGTTCACACCTGCAAAATGAGAACTATAGGAAAACCACTGACAGTTGTAGCATTGAAACAACCCAAAATGATATTTGTGAGAAAGGAGAAGAGAGAATATGTTCTATTTTGGAGTTAAGATAGTCCATTAGGATAGTCAATAGAATTAGGCGATAAATAGGAAGAAGAGATGAATTTAGTTATAAATTGGCAAAAATGACTAATCAAAGGGAAGAAATTCAGAAGACTTTAAATCAGAAACACAAAAACAGTCATCTTGCGTTTATACATTTGCACAACATCCGCCTTTGGCAGATTATTGATAAAGAATGTGAGAGGTAGCAGAATTGGGATTGTGCCTACTTATCCTCTGTTCTTTCCAAAGTTTAAGAATCTTTTCTTTAATGGGAAGGTTTAATTGGAAACATCTTAAACCCTTCCAACCTTATCTCAGATTGCCGGTATGGCTTCTGTAAGAAATGCGCGAAAGGTGATCTCTTTTCCTTTCTATCTTACTCTTGGCCAAGCACTGCTATCGTGTGCTATTCATCTGAACTTCAACAAGAATAAGAGTTAAGGTCTAGAAGAAGAGAGGCTGTGAGGGACTGTTAATGTTGTAAAAGTAATGAGGAAAGTGAACGGTGTACCAGTGCAATTCGAAAGAGGCTTGATGGCATGTACCCAATCATTGGAAGTCGTCATGGAGGAATGTTGATGATGGCCAGTTTTGGAAAACTCCCCTCTAAGCTAGACTGTCATTCAATTTCAAAATTAACAAAAGAGTGCATGATTGTGTAATAGTGCTTGTGTGTGAAAATAGGGGGTGGCTACTGGACAAACCTGTGCAGGATGGCTCAAGAGTGAAGCACGAAAAAGACGAACCACTAAGCACCGTAGTGCGGAGGAATCTTACACGCCCTACCAGCAACCAACAGTCCTCCTCCAAAAATAATTATGAGCCATAAGTAGAAATGATGATTTCCCCAAAAATGCTAGATTTGAATTATAAGATATTGTAAGACGCTGCAGCCTTTAGGACGTTCCCATAATAAAATCATGGGATCGTATGGGAATCATAGTTCATAGGATATTACAAGGAAAAATATTATCGAAAGTTGTAGTAAAATTTCCTGATAGGGAATAGTGAGACATTGTTCTTTCAATTTTCCACAATTACACAATGTTCTACGTGCTTAATTAATTTACATACAAACAAACACATATTTCAAAACAACAAATAACCTATCACCAAAGTTTACTTTTACTCATAACCTCTTCTAATGACTGATCATGCATTTATAATAAACGGATCGTCTTTATCGACCGCATTTTTAATAAAGTCTGCGGATCGAGTCGTTAATTTTTTCGCACAGGTGTTTATATATATATATATATATATATATATATATATATATATATATATATATATATATATATATATATATATATATATTCTTCTTATATATATATATATATATATATATATATATATATATATATATATATAGAGAGAGAGAGAGAGAGAGAGAGAGAGAGAGAGAGAAGGGCTTGCAGTTATCTCTCTTTCTTGTTCCTCCACTGCACAGGTTTCTGTTGAGATTCTTTTAAAGCCCACATAATAGACCCTTTTACGTTATGGAGCCTAAAGTAGATAGGTACTAGATTCATGCAGCTTTTTCTGGTGGGGTCGCCTTCTTTCACCTTATAGGGGAATATTTGGCACTTCACTTCTACAACTGTGACTATACTTTAAATCATTACCAACTCTATAGTTATCTCTTTAATAGGAGAGTGAAACAATTCGATATTTTTTGGTTTATTTTTATTAAACATCGTCTTTAATATATATAAACAAGTCGATGACCTTACGTTAAATATAGCTAGTTTTTAACAAACATGAATATATATATATATATATATATATATATATATATATATATATATATATATATATATATTCTCTATATCTATATATATATATATATATATATATATATATATATATATATATATATATATATATATATTATAAACAATTATATTGTCATAAAGCATTATATAACATTATTATTAAAAAAATAGATAATAAAAGTTAAAACAAATATATTCTATGTTAAAAACTTAATATTGATAAAAATACCATCCACGAATCCCGAATTAGTTTTCTTTAAATTCTCTTATTTTTACAGAAAA
>JABUQX010003618.1:12500-15000 GCA_015478945.1 Trachelipus rathkii | reverse complement strand
TAAAAATTGCTAAATTCTTTCCTGAGTGTTGTAGGCCATATTAAAATTCAAACATGTAAGAATATGTGCAAAACAGTGAGTGATTTATATATGAAACCATTCAAAAAGGAAGAAAATTTGATCTTCTTTATAAATAAATGTAAGTACCAAAAATATAAATTATATATATATATATATATATATATATATATATATATATATATATATATATATATATATATATATATATATATATATATATATATATATATATATATATATATATATATGTATGGCATATTTGTAGATACTGTACTGTGACTACCGAGGTACCTAAAACCTAACCTAAGCCTAACCTAACCTAACCTAAACTAACCTAACCTAACTTAATTTAACCTACTAACTTAACCTAACCTAAATTAATTTTCATTATTATACCAGTTTGTGATCAGGAAACTTAGGAGGTTATGGAACTACGCTAGCCTTGTGAGGTGGTTGAATATATCCTCACTAGTTACAGTACAGTACCGACAATATATATATATATATATATATATATATATTTAGTATATATATATATATATCTGGTTATATATATATATATATATATATATATATATATATATATATATATATATATATATATATATATATATATATATATATATATATATTTATTTTGTTTTTCCTACTCAAGAATTTTGACCACGAGCCGCCACTTTTATATATATATATATATATATATATATATATATATATATATATATATATATATATATATATATATATATATATATATATATATATATATATATATATATATATATATATATATATATATATATATATATTAGTGATGGGACGATTAATCGGAATCGGCATCGGAATCGAAAGAATCGGTTGTTTTTCAGGAATCGGAATCGGAATCGGAATCGACAAAATTGTACCGATTCTTTGACCGATTCTTTGGTATACAATCTGAAAATAATTTTTATTCGATCTTTATGATATTTCAAAGACAATATTTCGAAGTCTGCCATATTGATTTTTAATTTCAGTTCTTCCTTAATTCTATAAAGATGGAATAGCCAGTATCATATGCTTTCAAGAATTTTTGAACAAAAGACGGCTCTCATTTCATATTGCAGTGATCATTCAAAACCTGCATGCTTAGAAACAAATCAATGGAAAGTTCTTGAAAAATTGCTAAAAATACTTAAAAATTTTGTTGATTGTACAAATTTCTTGAGCCACAAGGAATCAATGGCATCGGCAATAATCCCAAATATGAAAGTGATTTGCAGTTTTTTTGAAAAGGGTCAGAAAAAAGGACTATTTGAGGGACTTGGGTCTACAGTATCAGCATGGAAAAATTCAGTAAAAATAGATTCAGCATTTACTTTACTGATAAGAATCTTGTGCTTGCTACCCATCTTGATCCACGCTTTAAAACTACATTCCTTCAGAATGAATATGGCAATAAAAAAGTGGAATATATATATATATATATATATATATATATATATATATATATATATATATATATATATATATATATATATATGTTATTTATTTTTATATATATATATATATATATAGAAACATATATATATATATATATATATATATATATATATATATATATATATATATATATATATATATATATATATATATATATATATATATATATATATATATATATATATATATATATATATATATATTGAGATTGCTGATGCTTATGTATTTAACCCTAACGTACCGCACAGCACAACACCGGCCCACGACCTCCCTCCCTCCCAGCCTCGCCCACCGCACCCCGCCGCACCGGTTATATATATATATATATATTATAATATATATATGTATATATATATATATATATATATATATATATATATATATATATATATATATATATATATATATATATATATATATATATATATATATATATATATATTCAAGCTCATTCAATTTAAAGCTGGCGTAATTCTCGGTAATTAACACAGCTAATTTCAAATCTTTACATATATATATATTATATATATATATATATATATATATAAATATATATAACTATGTGTAGAAAGAAATATATATATATATATATATATATATATATATATATATATATATATATATATATATATATATATATATATATATTATAATAGAAGGCCTTATTTATATATTTATTAAAAAGTTTTTACAACAGTCTTCATAAGATGTTAAATTTCGTAAGCTTTCGGTCCTTAATTTTCTGGACCCTCCTCAGACGATTTTATTGAGTATACACTATCTATCCATCTATCTATTCTTTCATATATATATATATATATATATATATAGTATATATATATATATATATATATATATATATATATAGTATATATATATATATATATATATATATATATATATATATATATATATATATATATATATATATATATATATATATATATATATATATATATATATATATATATATTATATATATATATATATATATATA
>JABUQX010003618.1:0-7500 GCA_015478945.1 Trachelipus rathkii | reverse complement strand
TGCTTTAACTCACTGCTTACTGTTTAAACTTTCTGCTTTACTGCTTTAACTCATTGTTTACTGCTTTAACTCACGTAACTCACAACATTACATACCTTTAAGCAGTAAATCAGTAAATCAATAGAAGTGTTACATAGCAACAAGGGATTAGTATGCTTTTGTTGTTTTACTGCTTTACTGCTTTAACTTTCTGCTTTACTGCTTTAACTCACTGCTTTACTGTTTTAACTCATATATTTACATACCTGAAAGCAGTAAATCAGAAATCAATAGAGGTGTACCTAGCAACAAAAGGATTAGTATGCTTTTGTTTTTACTGCTTTTACTGCTTTAACTTTCTGCTTTACGGCTTTACTCATTGCTTTACTGTTTTAACTCACATTTACATTACATACCTTAAAGCAGTAAATCAGTAAAATCAAGCTAGTGTTATTACCTAACACCTAAGGAATTAGCTGCTCTGTTTTACTGCTTTACTGCTTTAACTTTCTGCTTTACTGCTTTAACTTTCTGCTTTACTGCTTTAACTTTCTGCTTTACTGTTTTAACTTTCTGTTTTACTGCTTTAACTCATATGTTTTACTGCTTTAACTCTTATATTATTAACATTATGTTTTACAGTTAAAAATCCAATTTCATTTCATTTAAAAATTAAATTTATGTATTTTTAGAATATTTTTATTTTTTTTATTAATATTTTATTTTTATTTTATACTTAGTGTATTACTTTCATGCCTATTTTATTATTTATTTAGAGCTACACACAAACACACACACACACACACACACACACACACACACACACACACAAACACACACACACACACAGATTTACTTACACTCACACACAGATTTACTTACACACGCAGATTTACTTACACTCACACAGATTTACTTACACTTATACACACATTCACTATGACACTTACATTTACCCATAGACACTTACATTTACACTTACACACACACACACAACACACACCACACACACAACTCACTTACACATATTAACGTATAATTATTAAAACATTTATGTTTTAATTAAACACGTACATTTATATTATCATTCAAATATAACTAAAATTATTTCAAAGTTCTTAAAACTTCTATAATAATCAATCATTACTTTGAACAAAGAATTTATTATTAACTGTTAATACTTTTTGTTTATAAATTTTATAACTATCAAGTTTTAAAATAACTTTTACTAAAATTTTATGAAATTTTATTAAAAACATATATTTTACGTACCTTAAAGCAATAAATCAGTAAATCAGTAAGGTCAGCCCCTAGCACCCCCTCTACACCAGGCTATCCACGTTTTGTTCTATTGACTTACTGCTTTACATCATCTTAGCCATGTAATAAGTATAAAAAGAACAAAATAAGTTCTTCTCTGCTAACATAACATGTATTTTATTAAAATCTTTCTAAGTTCTTATTTAAAAATAACAATTATTCACTTACATTTATATTACTCGTTCGATGTTAACTGAAAATATTTCAAAGTTTTTAAATAATTCGGATTTTCTTATTATATTATTATTATTATATATGTACATTACAATCCATCACGAGAAAACACAACAACCCCCACTTACAGAAACGAAACTGACCTCTCTCTGTAAAAAGTATTGAAATAACTACTTTAGCCTAATTTAGGATAATACCCTTTTGTAATCCCGGGGCGATTTAGCCTAATCAGTCAAAATATTATTCAAAACTGACCTTTTTCTGTAAAATGTGGTTCAATAACTACGTTAGGGCCTAAATTTAGGTCTAAATTTAGGATAAGCCTTTTTGTATCCCAGGTTGATTTAAGCCTAATACCAGGTCAAAAGGTAATTCCCCCAAGGTTTTAGGGGAAAAACAAGAATCATTTGTTATTATTATTATTTGTTATAACTACTATTATCTGAAACATGCTGGATCCGTAAGATCCTTTAAACAGGTAAAAAGGAAATGTTTTCCTTACTTGTGATTGGTCGAAGTAATCCTTATCCTCTATATGACCTCGTATGTGATTTGGTCGAGAATTATTTTATCGTCGTGTGGGAAATTAACTTTGTTCTTTAGAACTGTATTGAGCAGGTGGGTGTTTTATTATCTTTTAGACCAAAACTCATTTTAAAATCATAGTCATTTTAGCTGTTAAGCGGTGCACACAAGTTATCTGATTTGTATTAAAAGTGTTTTACTAAGTGTATATCATATTTATAATAAATACTAACATTGAGGAATAATTATTAATTTCACTAGGATAGATAATAATTAATTCACTAGTTCATAAGCTAACCACCAGGGCTCAGCATGATCCCCACCCGCAAAGGCAGCCAACCTCGCACCCGTTGGTGCGTCCCGCCGCTGTCCCCGCCCGCCGCCGTGCGCCCGCAGGCGCCAATAGTTCCGCGTAACCGCCCGCCGCGTGCGCCCGCAGGCCAATATTGTCCCGCGTTCCGCCCGCCGCGTGCCCCGCAGGTCGGAATAAATGCCACACGCACACACACACACACAACACACACACACACACACACACACACACACACAGATTTTCTTACACACACACACACAGAATTTAGTTAAAACATTTATTTTTATTTATTATATACTTAGTGTTATTTACTTCAAGCCTATATTATTATTTAGAACACATATACACACCATGCCACACACACACACACACCACACACACACACACACACACACACACACACACACACCACCCACACCACACACACACACACACACACACACACACACACACACCACACACACACACACACAGATTCACTTACACAATATAACGTATAATTTATTAAAACATTTTATTTTTATTTATTATTATAACTTTAGTGTTATTTACTCCATGCCTATTGTTATTATTAGAACACACATGCACACACACGCACACACCACCCACACATGCACACTTCAAACAAATAATATTAAAACATTTTATTTTATTTATTATTATACTTAGTGCTATTTACTTCATGCCTATTGTTATTTTTTTTCTTCCCCTTCCGCGTTGTATTCTCTTTACACACACAACACACACACCACACACACACACACACACACACCCACTTACACACCACACATACACACTAACCACATACGCTTTCCACTCCACTCGATTATTTGATCCCTTCAACTTTATGGCCATCAGCTTTTGATGCCTCAACTTGAGGCCTCAGCTTTTGATGCCTCAACTTTGATGCCTCAGTTTGATGCCTCAACTTTGATGCCTCAGCTGTTTGTTGCTTTCCAACTTTGATACCTTCAGCTTTTTGATGCACTCAGTTTTGATGCCTCAACTTTAATAACTTAGCTTTGGTATCTCAGCTTTGGTGGTTCATCTTTGATGACTCATCTTTGATGGCGTCATCTTTGATACCACGTATATTGATGATTCATCTTATAAGCAGTTACACTTACCATAGCCACTTACACTTACACTTATACACACATACACTATATCTCTTATTCACACATACGCAAATACACATAGACACTTACGTTCAACCATAGACACTTACACTCACACCAAGATATATATATATATAATATATACTATATATAAATATAATATAATAGAAGAGAAATATATATATATATTATATATATATATATATATATATATATTATATATATATATTATAATATATGGGAACGCCCGGAAATATTGCGCACATTGCGGCGCGCACCGCGCGCGGGCGGGGAACGCGTAAATATTTGCGCCTGCGGCGCACCGCGGCGGCGCCGACGCGCGGGACGCCCACCAACGGTGCGAGTTGCGCGTGCCTTGCGAGTGTGGGATCATGCTGAGCCCTGGTGGTTAGCTTATGAATCTAGGGAATTAATTATTATCTATTCTAGCTGAAATTAATAATTATTCCTCGATGTAAGTATTTATTATAAATATGACATATACACTTAGTAAAAATAAAAAACTTTTAATACAAATCAGAGAACTTGTGCACCGCTTAACAGCTAAAAATTGACTTATAGATTTTAAAAATGAGTTTGGGTCAAAAGATAATAAAACACACCACCTGCCTCCAAATACAATTTATAAGAACAAAGTAATTTTCCAAAAGACGATAAAATAATTCTCGACCAAACACATACGAGGTCATATAGAGCTAAGGATTACTCGACCAATCACAAGTAAGGAAAACATTCCTTTTACCTGTTTAAAGGATCTTACCGATCCAGCATGTTTCAGTTGGAACTAATTTATAAAAAATAATAATAATAACAATGATTCTTGTCAATACTGGAATTACCTTTTGAACCTGGTATTAGGCTTAAATCAGCCCTGGATACAAAAAGGCTTATCCTAAATTAGACTAAATTTAGGCCTAAGCGTAGTTATTGCACCACATTTTACAGAAAAGGTCAGTTTGAAATATATTTTGAAACCTGGAATTGGCCTAAATCCGCCCCGGGATACAAAAAGATTATCCGTAAATTAGGCATAAAGAGTTATTTCAATAATTTTACAGAGAGAGGTCAGTTCGTTTCTTAAGGAGTCCGGGTTGTTGTGTTTTCTCGTAATGGATTGTACATATATAAGAATAATAAATAATAAAGAAAACCAAGAATTAAAAACTTTGAAAATATTTTCAGTTAACATCGAACGAGTAATATAAATGTAAGTGAATAATTGTTATTTTTAAATAAGAATTTAGAAAGATTTTAATAAAATACATGTTTTTTTGTTAGCAGAGAAGAACTTATTTTGTTCTTTTTATACTTATTACATGGCCTAAAGATGATGTAAACCAGTAAGTCAATAGAACAAAACGTGCGCATAGGCCATGGTATGTAGAGGGGGGTGCTAGGGCGACCTACGCATTTTACTGATTATTGCTGTAAGCGTACCCGTAAAATATATGTTTTTAATAAAATTTCATAAAATTTTAGTAAAAGTATTTTAAAAACTTGATAGTTATTTAAAATTTATAAACAAAAAGTATAACAGTTAATAATAAATTCTTTGTTCAAAGGTGATGATTGATTTATTATAGAAGTTTTTAAGAAACTTTGAAATAATGTTAGTTATATTGAATGAATTTAAATAAATGTACGTGTTTAAATAAAACATAAAATGTTTTAATAAATTTATACGTTTATATGTCTGTAAGTGAGTGTTGTGTGTGCTGTGTGTGTTTGTGTGTGTGTGTGTGTGTGTGGTAAGCTGTTAAAATGTAAGTGTCTATGGTTAAATGTAAGTGTCATAGTGAATGTGTGTATAAGGGTAAGTGAATCTGTGTATGAGTGTAAGTAAATCTGCGTGTGTTTGTAGTAAATCTGTGTGGGAGTGTAAGTAAATCTGTGTGGGTGTGTGTGTTGTTGAGTGTGTTGTGTTGTGTGTGTGTGTGTGTGGTGGTTGTGAATGTGTGTGTGTGTTGAATGTGTGTTCTAAATAAAAATAACAATAGGCATGAAGCAATAACACTAAGTATAATAATAAATAAAAAAATAAAATAGAAAAATAATAAAAATAATAATAAAAATTAAATAAAAATAATAATAAAATAAATAAAAAATAATTTAAAAACAAAATAAAACATAATGTTAATAAAATATATGAGTTAAAGCAGAAAAACATCATGATTAAAGCTAGTTAAAGCAGAAAAGTTTAAAACCAGTGATAAAGCAGAAAGTTAGAAGCAGTAAAGCAGAAAGTTAAAGCAGTAAAGCAGAAAGTTAAAGCCGTAAAGCAGTAAAACAAAAGCATACTAATCCCTTAGGTGTTAGGTAATACTCTATTATTTAACTGATTACTGCTGTAAGGTATGTAATGTTAATAAATACAGTAAAGCAGAGATTTAAAGCAGTAAAGCAGAAAGTAAAGCAGTTAAAGCAGTAAAACAAAAAGCATACTAATCCCTTGTTGCTATGTAACAACTCTAGTTTGATTACTGATTTACTGCTTTAAGGTATTGTAATGTATGTGAGTTAAAAACAGTAAAGCAGTGAGTTAAAGCAGTTAAAGCAGAAAGTTAAAGCAGTAAAGCCAGTGAAACAAAAGCATACTAATCCCTTGTTGCTATGTAACACCTCTATTGATTTACTGATTACTGCTTTAAGGTTATTGTAAAATGTATGTGAGTACGTGAGTTAAAGCCCAGTAAACAAGAGTTAAAGCAGTAAGCAGAAAGTTAAAGCAGAAGCAGTGAGTTAAAGCAGTATTAAAGCAGTGAGTTAAAGAAGTAAAGCAGTAAAACAAAGCATACTATCCCTAGGGTTAGGATAAACACTCTATGATTTACATGATTACTGACTTAAGTATGGTAAAGTTAATAGATTTTTAATAAATTCGTTACAAGTAGCTAAAATTCTTACATGCAATTTTAAATTAAAATTAAAAAGTACTAAGTAAAATATAAAAGATGTCTGGTAATGAGTTACAGTTTTAGGTTCGCCAAAATGGTTTTTAATAAAAATGGTAAGTGCCTCAAATTAGGATGGGCTAAACCTCACCCTTGGTAGACCAAAGGGTGGTCGTGTGTTTATACGTGTGTATAAGTGCAAATGTAAGTGTAAGTGTCTATGGTGAGTGTAAGTGTCATAGTGAAGTGTGTATAAGTGTAAGTGGTGTGTGTATGTGTGTCTGTGTGTGTGTGTTGTGACCGCCTGTGTATAAGTGTAAATGTAAGTGTTTATGGGGAAAATGCAAGTGTCATAGTGAATGTGTTTATAAGTGTCATAGTGAATTTGTGTATAAGTGTAAGTGTGTATATGTATAAGTGTAAGCGTGTGTGTGTGTGTGTGTATGTGTGATAGTGTGTGTGTGTGTGTGTGTGTATAAGTGTGTGTGTGTGTGTATAAGTGTGTGTGTGTGTGTGTGTGTGTGTGTGTGTGTGTGTCCACGGATGGAAAAGTTAGGATAGATCCATACAGGTCAGGTACCTACATGACCTCATGTTAGCACAGAGCCCTACCCAAAGGCTAGGCATCAGTTACCTGAATGAGCTCAAGGCGGGGTGGAGGCTAGGTGCAGGTACTAGGATAGTGTAGGCTAGGTGTAGTGTACGCTAGGTTAGGTTAGGTTAGGTTAGGTTAGAGTGTAGGTGAGGTTAGTTAGCGTTAGGTTAGGTTTTAGTTAGGCTAGTCAGGATAGGTGCAGGTTTAGGCTAGGTGGTAGGCGGTATTAGGGGTACTCCGGTAAGGTCAAGGCCAAATATCAGGTCAAACAAGGAATATAATATATATATATATATATAGATAATATATTATATATATATATATATATATATATATATATATATAAATATAAGATATATATATATATATATATATATATATTATATAATATATATATATTATATATATATATATATATATATAATATATATATATAAATATATATATATAATATATAATATATATATATATATATTATATATAAATATATATATATATATATAATATATATATATATATATTATATATATATATTTATATTTATATATATATATATACTGACTC
>JABUQX010003617.1:7500-13140 GCA_015478945.1 Trachelipus rathkii | reverse complement strand
ATACTATTCTATAACTATATATATATATATATATATATATATATATAGTATATTATATATATATAGGTATAGCTATATAGATATAAATATAGCTATATATATATATATATTATATATTAGCAGTATCATTACTACCTGGTCCACACGGATGCGTTCCTATTGCTATCATTATACATATATATATATTATCAATAACTTATAAAAATATATATATAATACTATATATATATATCATATAATATATATATATATTATATATACTATAATATATATATACTAATATATTATATATATAATATATAGTATATATAATATATACTATATATAATAATATATGTATATATATATATATATATATATATATAAAATTAAATATAAATATAGTATAATATAAATATATATACTATATATATATATATATATATTATATTTCATCTCACTTTTCATTTGGCTGCCTAGGAAAGTGTTTCATTTGTGATCTGGTCTTCATTAGCACAGTTACCTGGGACTGGGTCACAAAATCCAACAAATGTCTCACATGACAGTCCCACATCCTTTAATTTTACAATATATATATATATATATATATACTATCTATATTATAATAATACTATATATATATATACATATATATAATAATATATATATATATATATGTTATTATATATATATATATATTTTAATATATATTATAGTATATATAATATTATATAGATATATATATCATATATATATATATATATATATTTATATTATATACTAAATAATATATATAATTATAATATATATATATATATATATATAATATATATATAATATATAATATATATCATATTATTTTTTCAGAAAAAAATGCCAAACAGTTGGATTCTTACGTTGTATGGCAAAAAAAACTGGCGATCCCTGCTCGACCTAATCAAGATCCGAGACGCTTGCCAACGCTTCTTCTGCGTGCTCACTCACAAAAATAAAACTTTCTCCCATTTTCTCTTATGATCTACCTATCGATGATTTTTCCGCAGTCCATCTATACCATCAATATATACCTATTATATATATACAATAGTATATATAAAAGTCATACATATATATATATATATAATATATAATATATATATATAATAATATATATATATATATATCATATATATATATATATATAGATAATAATATATATATAATAGTATACTATATATAAAATAAATATAAATATATAAATTAAAGTACATATATATATATATATATATAAATATAATAATATAATATATATATATATATATATAATATATATATATACTATATCATTATATCATTACTATATATACTTAATACTATATACAATAGTATATTTGCGATATGATTGTGTCCTCATATACCTAATTTAATTATGAAAGTCAAGGATAACGCAGACATAAACTCTTTCTATTCGCGACTTTTCAAATCATACACGATTCATCATCAGCTAATAAAGGAAAAATGAACTTAATAATAATAATAATAATATAATAATCACAATAAAATAATAATAATAATATAATAATAATAATAATAATAATAATAATAATGTAATAATAAGATTATTCAATATAATAAAAAAATAATAAAACAAAAAAAATCAAACAATAAAATAATATAATAAAAACACTAAAATATAACAAAATGGAAGACAAAAATAGTATAAAAACAATTTAAATATCTTGGCTAGTTGGTTGTAAAAAATATAAAACGGATACTACTATAGACAAATTGAGATAACTAAACACAAAAAACACACTTAGGTTAAATACCAAACACAGGAGAATATAAACAAACAAATAATAATTACAATTATGACAAAAATACATGTAAAAAGAGCCTAGTGATTAGTGGGGAGAATGAGGATTAAGCAAAAATAATAGCCCAAAAATATTTCTTAATAATATAACAAAGAAACAACGGTGGAAATATTAACAAAAATAATTACAAAAAAAAAAACTGATAAACAAGCAAGCGAAGAATTAGCAAGATATAAATTACTGAAAATAAAAATGTAAATAAAAATTAATAAAAAAATTTAAAGAAAAATAAAAACAAAAATAAACATGAAAATAAATACATTAAATGAAAATAAAAATAAAATAAAATATAAAGGTAAAAAAAAAAAGAAAATTAGCTATTTTAAAATAAAGTAAATTAAAATATAATAGAATAAAGAATATAAATAAAAAAAAAGATAAATAAAAATAAGACTTCACAAAATGGGAGAGCAGCAGAATGAACATTAACATTAAGGGAAGAAGACATGTTTTTTATATAAGAAGAATTTAGGATTTTCCTATCAAGCTCAGAGGGGGGCCGGGCCGAGCATAGAACCTGAAAATGATGAAGAGAGGCGGCATGTCCAGTATGATCCCGCACGGATGAATGTTCAGGGTTGTTAAGGGGTTTACCCTTTCTGAAAGAAACTCCCAGATGTTTACTGGTTCTAAGATGAAGTTGAAGGCCAATTCGGCCAATGTAGCTGGCGTTACAGTCGGCACACTTGAAAATCTACACCAAAGAAGACCTGTGTAGTATGGGTAGTGAATCCTTAAATTTGAGAGAGGAGCCAACTGTGAAAGAATTAAGAGGCACAAGTCGGATGTCGCATTGTGAGAAAACACGGGAAAGAATCTTGCGGAGTTCAGCATTGAGAGTAGAGGAAAGAGCACCCAAGTAAGGAATCTTAAGGTAAATTTCCATTTTAGGGGCCATGGGGATCGACGATTTAGGTTGAAAAATATTAAGCAGGAAACGGTTGATCAACTTATCCGGAAGAGAAGAAGGATAAAAATTGATTGTAAAAAAACGCCTGAGTAAAAGAATCTCCTCACGAAAGGCAAGCCAGCCAGAACAGATCTTATATGTTCTATGGACACGAGAAACAATCGAAGAGAGTCTATAATTGTGAGGGGAAAAACTAAAAAAATTGGTACCCAGCAGTGTAGTGGATGGTTTTCTATAAACCGTCCTCGTAAAACCACAATCAGTACGGGAGACCGTCACATCCAAGAAAGGGAGGTAACTAGGAATCTTTTCAATTATATGTAGCCTTAACTCATCCCAGAAGCATCGGAAGAATTCTTCTAAGGTCCAAAAACCCTTTTGAGAAAACAATTATCAGACAGAATGAGAAAGCAGACTGCGTTGATGTGAGAAGAATATTGACAGGCAATGAGAGAAAGAAAAAAAAGTGAAAAAGAGAATAAAGTTTAAACTGAACTTTTCATTTAAAACTTTATCTGCATGAAAGTTGAGAAAAAAATTCTCTTATTTTCACAATTCAATAAATCTTTTAACCTCACAGTGTTAGTGTTTAAAACACTCCTCTAATTTTCGTACTCTTTCATCTTTTAAATACGACAGTCCTTTTCTGTAAGGTTTATCTTTCCGGTTTCATCGTATTTATGGTGTGTTTTTACTTTGAAATAGTTTCAATTTATAAAAAAGACCATATCAATATACGATATACATGACGAGTATATTTCACAGATAGTAAATACTGATATTAGACCATTCGATAGTTTTAACTTTTAATTTGTGTAATTGAAAATCAAACTACAAAAATTCATTTGCCAAAAATATAGTTTTTGGTTACTGTTAAACATTTACGATCGAGCCTATATGAAATAACAGCATAACGCATATAATAATAATTATCGCACTCATTTTATTGGAAATTCATCTCACGTATTTCCTCAAAATTTCAACAATAAAACTTTTTCAAGATATAAATGATTTTTTATACCAGTTGACAATAAAATTTCAAGTAGCTCTCCTAAAATGACTTAAATAACGGGGAAGCAATAGGATTATAAAATTTGTACTATGCATTAAAACTTATGTAGCAACTCATTTAGATAAGTGTTTGTTTGTTTTAAAACAAGCACACATACATCGACACATCTGGTATAATATAATTTCACTGAATAGGTGGAGATTGGAGACAAGGAAGGGGAAAGGACATTAAATCTAATAATTCCATAGAGGACATGTAAAGCAATGCACCATTATTACACCACCAGTCCTGAGCAGTACGGGTAACTTGTCCTTGCAATAGAAAGCTGAAGTTTTGAAATGATTTTAAGAAGTAAAATGAAACGATGTGAAGAAAATGATGCCTTAAAGGCGTTCTCAGCTCTCTCTCTCTCTCTCTCTCTCTCTCTCTCTCTCTCTCTCTCTCTCTCTCTCTCTCTCTCTCTCTCTATCTATCTATCTATCTATCTATCTATCTATCTATCTAACTCTCTCTCTGCAAAGAGACGAGATTCTACCCAATCAGAGAAGGTTGGATTACAGTTTCTACTTGGGAACAGTAGTGGTATATTATCTCGGCTGATAGTAGTCCTGAAGGAAACGACAAACTCTTGTGTAGATTAATTCTGAAGGATGTAAAACAATGTAGTACAAGCAGATTTGGATGGACTTACATATTAAAGTGGCCACTGAAATAGCTTGAAAATTGAAAACTGGACATGAAGCGCTGTAATGATTGAATTTTTCTGTGCAAAAAAGTGCAGAACCATCTAGAATGGTAATTATGGGACAAACTGGCGTCACAGCTTTCTATTATAAATTAATGTTACGGGTGTAAAGGAGTTAAATAACGTAAGAAATTAAGTACTTGTGTACGGAGTTAACGTAAATTACAAAACTGAGAAGCATATTCCATATTCTCTTTTATATAATCTACATTAAATGTAGAGCGTAGGAGCTGACCATTTTATTGCTCATATAAATCTTCCCTAGCATTTTGTATGTAAGTGCGAATGCGCGCGAGTGTGTTTGTATGCTTGGCGTGACATGCGTTGCGCTGCTGAGAGAGAGAGAGGAGAGAGAGAGAGAAGGAGAGAGAGAGAGAGAGAGAGAGAGAGAGAGAGAGAGAGAGAGACGAGAGCGAGAGGAGAGACAGAGAGAAAGAGAGAGAGAAGAGAGTGAGAGAGAAAGAGAGAGGAAGAGAGAGAGAGAGAGAGAGAGAGAGAGAGAGAGAGAGAGAGAGAGTCGATTTCCTTTTGCAAGGAAATGCATTTTCTCTACAGAATCAACTATTGACACACCTTTTAAAAGTAATTCCCATGGAATTTCAATATAATGTAAAACGACAAAATATTTTTATTTCTGAAAATCTTTTGCGGTTCATTTTATTTTAAGACTTATTTTAAGGCAAGATATATTTTACAATAATTAATAATAATAATAATAATAATTAATAATAATAATAATACATAATAACATAAATAAATAATAATAATAATAATTAATAATAATAATAATAAAACAATAATAATAATATGTTATTATTATTATTATTATTATTATTATTATTATTATTATTATTATTATTATTATTATTATTTAACGCTTCTACTTTTCTATATAGTATATATATATATATATTATTTTTTTATATATATATATATATATATATATATATATATATATATATATATATATATATATATATATATATATATATATATATAATATATATATAAATATATAATATATCAGAGGCGACTTCTGTACTCGTGCTAATCGTGCTCAGCATGAGTTGACATTTTAGAAACGTTCTATTTTTTGCAAATTTCATTTAATGTTACGATAATATTCTCTTATTTTTTT
>JABUQX010003616.1:32500-35000 GCA_015478945.1 Trachelipus rathkii | reverse complement strand
TATATATATTATATAATATATATATATATATATATATAATAATAACATATATAAAGTATATATATATATAGAGACTATCTATCGAGAGCTACAAAATGTGAAGGAGAGAGCATCACATCAAGAAAACATCGTAATATTGGGTGACTTAAACGGACATGTTGGACAGGACCGACGAGGGGTGGAGGGAGTGATCGGGGCTTTTGGTATTGGAGGAAGGAACCCTGCAGGGGAGGGGGTTATAGATTTTTGTGTACAGAATGATATGAGCGTGATGAACACTTTTTACAACCATAGAGATAGCCACAAATGGACGTGGTACAGATGGAATGGAGAGGGTAGAGGATACGAGGAGAAATCAATGATTGACTTAATGCTAACAAATAATAAAAGACTGTTTAAAGACGTGAAGAGCATACCGTCGATCTCGGGAGACTCGGATCACCGTTTGGTTGTAGGAAAGATGAGAATAGATGGTGTTAAACCATATAAATGTAAGGTTAGGAAGAGATTCATGGTGGAAAAGTTACGAGAGCCGGAATGTAGAGAAAAATTTAAGAGGGAAATGGAGGGTAAAAGGAGGAATGTGGTGATGGATGCGGAGGTGGACGAGAGTTGGAGAGCATTGAGGGACGCCCTGTGGGAGGTGTCTGAGGATGTTGTGAAAGTGAAAACAATTCATGGAAGAAAAAAGAAACAAACTCCTTGGTGGACTGAACAAGTTCAGACGGCGGTAAAGAGAAAAATGAAATGTTTTAAAAGGTGGATAAAGACGAGAGGAGTGGAGGAGAGGGAGGAATATGTGGAAGCGAGAAGAGAAGCTGAACAGATAAAAAGAAGAGAAAAGGAAAGCACATGGGAAAGGATTGGAGGAGAATTGGAGGAAGACCTTCAGGGGACGAGAAAGCTAATCTACAACATTGCAAAAAAACTATAGAAAGGGCTCTGCCCCGCCATCCTATGCAATAAAAAATGAAGATGGAACATTATTAACAAGCCCGTCAGATATTAGCGAAAGGTGGAAGGAATATTTCGAACAGCTGCTGAATATCCCGAATAACATAATAGAAGAAGAGGAACAATGGGAAGAACGACATGTGGCGTTGGAAGAGCGGGGGGATTGGCAGATTGTACCTGAGGAGGTGGAACAAGCGATGAGAAAGATGAAAAACGGTAAGGCAGCAGGCGAGGATATGCTGCCTGTGGAGATATTGAGAGGAGCTGGTGAAGGGGGTGTTTTGTGGATGACGGAAGTAATGAACAAGTGCTGGAACGAAGGGAAAACACCGGAGGATTGGAATAAATCGGTATTGTGTCCTATATATAAGAAAGGCGATAAAACCGACTGTAAAAATTACAGGGGAATTGCTTTGATGCCACATATTGCAAAGGTGTACGAGAGAATATTGGAGAGAAGATTGAGGGACACAGTCGAACATAAACTGGATGAATGGCAGCATGGTTTTCGACCGGGAAGATCAACAATTGATTTGGTTTTTGCACTGAAGATGATGTGTGAAAAGACTTATGAATTTAACCGGAAAGCATATTTGGCCTTTATCGATTTAGAAAAGGCGTTCGACCGTGTTCCGAGGGAGATATTGTGGAGGATCCTGGGGAAAAGGGAGTATGAGGTGCCTACTAAACTGATAAGAGCTATAAAAAGCACGTATGTGGACAGCTGTTGCAAGGTGAAAACACAGATGGATGATAGTAGTTGGTTTGGAATAACAACAGGTGTAAAACAAGGAAGTGTACTTTCCCCAATATTGTTCATAACGTTTATGGACTATTGTGGCAAGGTGGTACAGGAAAGGGTGGGTGGAGAGATCTTTGGATACGCGGATGATCTGGCGTTGATCTCGGAGTCAAGGGAGGCTCTGCAGAGGTTTATAGTGGCATGGGACGAGGTTCTATTTGAGAAGGGAATGAAAATCAATAGGGGAAAGACGGAGGTTATGATGGTGAGTAGGGAGCAGGAGGAGTTGAATATAGAATTGGAGGGGGAAGTACTGAAACAGACGGATCAGTTTGAATATTTAGGAGTTTATAGTGGAGTAAGAAATGATATGTTTCAGGAGTTGAACCATAGAATTGGAAAGTTTAATGGGACACTTGCGTCGTTGTACCCTTTGCTAAAGGACCGTAATATACCGAGGAAAGTCAAAATAATAATATATACCAGCATTATGAGGCCCATATTAGCATATGGACATGAGGCTTGGACACTAAACACAAAAGCTAAAAGTAAAGTACAGGCATGCGAAATGAAAGTTTTAAGATTGATATTGGGGGTGACAAGATTGGATAGGAGGAGGAATGATGACGTGAGGGCGGTGTTGGGAGTGGATAGTATATTAGAGCTGGTGGAGAGAGGACAGTTAAGATGGTTCGGACATGTGAGGAGGATGGAAGCAAATAGGTGTGCGAAAAGGTATTATGAGTGGCAGCCGGAGGGAAGGAGAGGAGTGGGGAGGCCGAGGATGAGGTGGAGGGATGGTGT
>JABUQX010003616.1:17500-27500 GCA_015478945.1 Trachelipus rathkii | reverse complement strand
GAATATACCAACGAAGTAAGAACGGCGTACGCAGACCTAGAAAATGCTCATTTCTCGTTTAGCAAGGATAGTGGAAAGTTATAGAAACTGGTGTGTGAAACTGGAATTGTCTTGAGCGTCTTCAAAAAAAAGTAAAAAGTCGAAGTGATTTTCGAGTAATTGTTTCGTGAAACTCACTGGATTTGAGTTTAGTGGAAGTAAAAGTTTAAGATCATCAATTCCCCAAAGCTGGGTAAGTTATCTTTTTAATTTTGGAAAGTTAAACTAAAGTGGAAGATTTTGGTTGTTTATTACTATATTTATGAAAAACCGGTCAGAAAGAATGAATAATGCGAATTAAAAGCAGGAACTAACGTTAAAATCAGGATTGAGGAGTGAAAAGGAAAATGTAAAAAGACAGGCCGAGATATATTTTAAATTAGGTTTGGAGACGGTTATAGGGTTGAGTTAAGGAATTGTGTTATTGAAGTGTTACGTTACTATTTTAGGTTTTTGGAGACGGTTATAGGGTTGAGTTAAGGAATTGTGTTATTGAAGTGTTACGTTACTATTTTATGATTATTGGAGACGGTTATAGGGTTGAGTTAAGGAATTGTGTTTTTGAAGTATTACGTTACTATTTTATGATTAAGTTACCACTGGTTTGTGCCAAGTCGTGTCCTATTTTGTAAATATTTATAGCTAGTTACTGGATTGCCGAGTTGTGGAGGAATAGGAAGTAAAGTTACGATGGAATTGAGATTCGGAGTACAGGCAAAAAGTACTAATGAATGTAAGGTTAAAGTTGAGAAATATAGTGCATGGGCAAGAGCGTGGTTATTATTATTATTATTATTGTGCATTATTATTATTGTGTATTATTATTATTATTATTATTATTATTAGTGTGTGTATTATTATTATTATTATGTTTTACCTGTATGTTTGTGTGAATGTAAGGAAGCTTCCGCAAAAAGTGTGTATATATTAGGTTAGGCTTTTAATTAATAACAGTATTATTAATTATTATTATTATTATTATTATTATTATTATTATTATTATTATTATTATTAAATATTGTGTGTGTGTGTGTGTGTGTCTAATTTTCGGATTGCATTATTTTCTTATTATTATTTATTATTATTATTATTATTATTAATATTATTATTTATTATTATTATTATTATTATTAATAAATTAATATTATTATTATTATTATTATTATTATTATTATTATTATTATTATTGTGTGTGTGTCTTATTATTATTATTATTATTATTATTATTATTATTATTTATTATTATTATTATTATTATTATTACTATATTATTATTATCACTGGAAGAAAGTAATGTATCATGATTATTATTAGTATTATTATTATTGTGTGATATTAATTATGTGTGTGTGTCATTATTAGTATTAATTATATTACTATTACTATTATTATTATTATTATTATTATTATTATTATTATTATTATTATTATTATTATTATTATTATTATTATTATTATTATTATTATTATTATTATTGTTATTATTATTATTATTATTATTATTATTATTATTATTATTATTATTATTACTGCACTTATGTCAATATATCTGATGGAGGGTTTTCTTTCAAGGGAACCAAACCGGGAACCAAATACTGGGATTTATTTGGCTGAAGCCTGACCCCAACCCGGAAGGATTTATTTAATTGAAACCTGGCCCCAACCCGGAAGGATTTTGGGTTTGCTGACCTGGCCCCAGCCCGGAAGGATTTATTGCTGAAACCTGGCCCCAACCCAGGAAGGATTTATTTACAACCAAAACCCTGACCCCAACCGGAAGGATTTATTTGGAGGTGAGCCTGGCTAACCGGAAGGATTTATTTAATTAACCTGGCCCCAACTTGGAAGGATTTATTGCTGACACCCCAACCGGAAGGATTTATTTAGTGAAGCCATTGCATGAAGAGGATTTATTTAGTGAAACTGGCCTTTAACCCCGGAAGGTTATTTAGTGAAACAGCTGGCACTTGAGGAAGGATTTATATCGGGTTTAGCAGGCTTAACCTAACCTGAAGGATTTATACTGGGCTTTTATCTGGAGAGTGGTTCTAATTCGGACCATTCTCCCCACTTTCACCTGGATTGGGAGGGTGCCTGAGTGTACTCCCCACCTTCCACACAGATTGGGAGGGTACCTGAGTGTACTCCCCACCTTCACCTGGATTGGGAGGGTACCTGAGTGTACTCCCCACCTTCACCTGGATTGGGAGGGTACCTGAGTGTACTCCCCACCTTCACAGGAACTCAAGGGAAGTCTATTTACTATTTATTTTCCCTAAGACATTAAAGTTCCCTTAACATTTGTAACTGTAATCAAGTGACCCAGTTGAGAGGGTGTAATGACTTAGTGACCCTTTTACTTATAATAAATTCACGGTGTTGTTAATATTTCAATACGGAGTTCTAGTTATACTGGTCAGACAGTTTGCCCGGTTGTATAGTGATCCTGATTGTCACAGATATTACTATTTTTCTAATTGATTTATGCTTTTGATATTCGTGAACATTTACTGATATATTACTGGAGTTATTTTATTTATTGATATTTTAGGGATTTATCATATATTATTTAGTTTACTTAGCTTATTGATTTCTAGTGGGAGTTAGTGGCTAGCCTGGTAGGATCTTATTTTGTGGGATACGATTGATTTATATTACTATTATCTTGTTTATGCACTGTAAATATATGATTAAAAACCCGTTTGTCTTATTCCTGGACCCTAGTTGGAGACTGCAGAACCTTTGTAGACCTCCCGCGTGTATGGTGGCTCAGACTGATTAGTGTGTCCGGCAACATATTTTTGGTGGCCGTTTTGAGCAGTCTCTGATTGGGTCACAGGTTGAGGCAGGGTGATTTGATACTGAAATTTTTTTTTTGATAAATTTTTTTTTTTGCCTGAAAAGGATACTGGGTGTGGGGAAAACACTTGCGTGCGTACGTGCACACACACACACACACAGGGTGATAATTTTTTTTTTTTGATTTAGTGTATTTTTGTCCTGGTGATAATACTGGTAATTCACGATGGGGACTGAAGAAGAGGTTAAGAAAGATGAGGCTTCTGGAGGTTCCAAGGTTATGGAACATCTGGAAGGACTCCAGGTGGCCTTGATAGAGGAGTCGAAGAATGTAGATAGAGAGAAGGTAGCGGCAATAATGAGGGGCTGTTTGCAGGTCTTGGAGGTACCAAAAGGTGAGAACCCGGTGATAGAACTGGAAAAAGGGAAGGACGATAAAGTGAATACGAATCTATCAGTGAGAAAAAAAGATTCGGTTAAAAGTAAACAAAGGGTACAATATGCACTACAATATAGAGATGAGCTTAATGACGAAACAGAAGATGAAATTTTTGACAGGGGGGCTGAAGTGGATAACGAAGGTGACGATACAAGAAGGAGGAAGAGGAAAGATAGGAGGAAAAAGCAACCAGTAAGGAAGTATACGTGTGATGAGAGCACGGTAACAGAAGTGGAGTCGGAGGTTGAATGCGAAGTAGATAAAGGAGGACAGTTATGGTTGAAAAGGCTAGTGGAACTAGAGAAATCAGGAATGGAGCCAAACTTGGCTGTAAACAGGGTTCTCATTATTTTGGCAGGTGAACTGCTAGAAGTGATGAGGACTTACAGCAGGGCAAATATTAAGGCGGTGAAACCATTGAAATACGGTGAAGAAAAGGTCCAAACGTTCGATGCCTTCATTGAAGACTTCGAGCGCTATGCGAAGGAGCAGCTCGGAAGTGACAAAAACAGATGGGTGGTAGAATTAAGGAACTTTTTGGAAGGTGGAGCATTAAGGATGTATTTCAGCATGTACAGGGCTAAGGTGAAATATGTCACGGTGGTTACAAGGTTGAGGAGCTGGTGCAAGGAGGGAAAGGATAGTGAGGTCATGGATCTCCAGAAGGAGTTCTGGAGAATGGAGATGAAGAGGAAGGAGAAAATCGCTGAATTTGCATTACGGATGCAGACAACCTATGAGGCTGCAACTGACGAAGAACAAAGAGATAAAGAGACACTGAAAAAGCAATTTATAAGATGCCTGCCCAAGAAAATAGCAAGACGATTTAAGTTACGGATGGGAGGCGAAAAAGAAAGTCTGAAGGTGAGATGGAAAGATATGGTGAACTGGGCTCGTGACGAGGACGAACTGGATGAAAACACGGAACCGGAGGCTGATACAATTCCGATATGGGCGGCCATCCCTCAAGGAGAAGAAAAAAGGACGTATGCAGACAGGGTGCGGTATGGACAACCGGCACCACAACGTAGTAGTGGACCAAGGGAGTATGATAGAAGGTCTGGTGGACCGAATAGTGGACCAGGGTTAAGGTGCCATCATTGTGACAAGGTTGGGCACATGAAACGTGACTGCTGGCGGTTTAATGGATGGTGCTTGGCTTGTGGGAGCGGTGAACATAGACTGATGGATTGTCCAATAAGAAGAGGACAAGGATTCCAACGTAGGAGTGAAAACAACGAACAGGGACAAGAGACTCAGAGAGTGGTGGAAAGAAAATGTTTCTTGTGTGATGGAGTCGGGCACTGGCGTGACTCTTGTCCGTTAAAAGAACAGATAGAGGAGTTAAAAAAGAACTTAAAACCAATGGTTTCGGGAAACGAACTTGCTCCGCCATCAGCCGGGACGTGTCGGAGCCAGCCACAACAGGGATAAATAAACAAGAGGCCCCGGTTATTCAGGACAGGTGGATAATGAATCCGGAGGCAGAGGAGTTTGTTACAGGTCAAGGTGGAAGGGTGATTGGGTCATTGCCCCAACGTATACAAAGGAGACAGAAAAAGGATGTTATGGAAATAATGTCCGGAGTATACCATGCAACGGGTGATACAGGAATGATGGGTCTTGACAGTGTGAAGATAGCATCTTTGATAAAGTTTAACGTAAAATTGAATAGTGTGGAAATGTTAGCAGCGGTAGATTCGGGATCCCAATACTGTTTGATAGGGAGAAAGGAGCTCGGGAAGATTCCGAATCCGACGGTAATAACCAAGGAAATGAGATTGAGAGGTCTGGGTGATCCTCAACAGAGTGTAGAGTCTCATCAAACAGTGATCTTGGAGGTCACTATTGATGGCATTAAGTACGGACAATTGGAATTTTTGGTTCTTGAGGACTTAAAGGAAGGAGTAATGTTAGGTATGCCTTTCCTGGTGGGAAATAGCATAAAGTTTGACATTAGGGATGGATCAATTAGACGTTATGGTGATAATGGTGTACGAGAACAAGTATACGTAATGGGTGGAACTGAAAACTGTATAAGAACGGTAACAAGGATTCCGGTACATACAACGGAGACAATTGTGATTGATAAGAATAACTGGGTACCGGTTAAAGTAAAATGGAAGTCGAAACAGGTCAAACCAAGGAGTAATGAAGGGCAGTACCGTGCAAAACCGGAGGAGCTATTGGTAGAAGGTAGAGAAGATTGCAAAAAGGGATATAACCACCGATTGGCAGTTTAATGAGGAGGAAGGTACGGTACTGTTAAAGAAATTAATACCGGGATCCTTAAAGTTAAACACAGGTGAACAAATAGGAATAGCACATTTGCTAGTAGATGAGGATAAATTAAGAAAGTATGGGGTCACAACATGTACAGTAAATACAACGGTACGGGAAGTGATAGAACGAGGAGATGAACAAGAATGGACGAAGGAAAAGTTGAAAGACGAAATTAAATTCATGGAGGAGTTACATTCAGAACAGATCGAACAAATTTTGGAGGTGTTGTGGAAAAACAAAATGGCTTTTAGCAGGAGTGATGCGGACGTTAGTCAAACTGCGATGACCCCATATAAGATTAGATTGCATGATTACACACCAATTTACCAGCGGGCGAGGAGATTTGATCAGAAAACCAATCAGGAGATTGAACAGCAGGTGGAGGAGTTATGTATGAAAGACATAGCTGAGCCTTGCGCAGCGGAATGGAGTTCACCGGTGGTGCCGATCCGTAAAAAGGATGGTACACTGAGGCTATGTGTGGACTATAGAAGGTTAAATCAGGTTACGGAGGCAGATAAATTTCCAATGGCGAATATTCAGGAAACTATTTACGCATGTCACGGGGTTAGGTACTTTACTAGCATGGATCTGGTTAAGGGCTACTATCAAATGAACCTGGCAGAGGATAGTAGAGACTTCACGGCTTTCTCCACGGTGAGCGGACAGTACCGGTTCAAAAGATTAAGCTTTGGCTTAAAGAACGGTCCAGCAGCGTTTCAGCGAGAAATGCAAAGGATAATGACGGGATTTAGTAAAGATAAGGTGGTGGTGTACTTGGATGATGTGTTATTAATGTCAAAAAGTTTCGAGGAGCACTTGCTGCTGATAGACAAAGTACTACAACGGTTTTGTGAGGCCAACGTAAAGATCAAAGTTGGGAAATGTAGTTGGGTGCAAAAAGAAGTAAAGTTTCTTGGACATATAATCAGTAGAACGGGGATCAGGAAGCTTCCGGAGTTCGTAGAACAGGTTGATAAACTGGAGAGGCCAAACACTGTTGGAGAGTTAAGAAGGTATCTGGGCATGATAAACTTTCAGAGGAAATTTATAAAGAACTGTTCGGAGGTGGCAGCACCCCTTAATGCACTAACGGGAGGCAGACGAAAAGATGTGATTGAGTGGACGGAGGAAAGAGTGAAGGCATTTACAGGATTAAAAGAGGGAATGAAGGAATCGGTAGAACTGGCGTTCCCTGACTTTTCGGAAGGAGCGAACAAGCTGGAATTGTTTGTGGATGCCAGTGGTTCTGGTATGGGAGCTGGTCTTTGCCAAAAACAAGGTGATGAAAGGAGGGTTATAGCCTTTAATTCACACTCTTTCAATGCGTGTGAGAGGAATGCGTCAACCATTGAACGGGAGTCCCTGGCGATAAGGTGGGGTATTAAAAGTTTCAGGCCGTTTCTGCTGGGCAAGGAGTTTACTTTATTTACGGACCATCGGCCATTAGTTTACCTGCACAAGATGAAGTTAGTTGACAGTAAGCTAGCACGAGTGTTGGACGACTTGAGTGAATACAGTTTTGAGATACAATACTACCCGGGGAAAGAGAACATCTTCGCAGATGCATGGTCCAGGTGTAACAGGAGGGATGATCAGGGTGAAGCACCGGTAGATCTGGATGTTTTGCCAAAAGGGTTAATCATAGTAAAGGAGGTCCCCGGTGGAGCAGACGCACTGTTTGTCAGCTTGCAAGTCGTTTTGGAGAATGCTCAGGTTAGGAACCTGGAAAGGGATCACAAGGCTTTAAGAGACAACTTAGCAACCACTTTAAGAGACAATCAGAAATTATATGGGATAGACAGACAACAGAAGATGCTGAAGTATTTAAAGGCATTACGGTTACCAGGTAGAGAACCAATACCGGAGGTATTGCTGGTGGCAAGTGACTTGTTTAGGGTAATAGTCTGGTTGCACCATGGTACGTGCTGTTCTGTAAAGTATATTGGACCCAGGGTGAGAGGGGAAAACGACTTGAAAAACGTTCACATACAGGTGAGGGGTGGAACGCACTTTAACCCTTTGAGGGATGATGGTACGTTCAACAGGTGTACGGAAAACGCTATGGTGGACGAGCGTCCAACCCAGGAGGAATCACAGCAGGAAGAAGAGGAGTCAGAGGAGTCAGAGATCGACCGTACAAATGAAGAACTAGGAATTAACTTAATGATGAAGGAAAGAAAGCATGAGTCCCGGTTAAGTTGCAATCATATATTGAGAGGAGTAACTTGGCAAGAAGTTTGTATTGGTGAAGTGCGCAAGTGCGCATTTTTAGACACGGGAGCTGTAATTAGCCTGATCCAGAAGAGTGTGGTTGACGATTTAAACAATTTTGGACATATCTTAAGGAGTTGGGAAGTAGATTTGGTACTAAACGGAGTGGCTCAGGACATTGTGAAATGTAATCAGGCTGTGGAAGTGGAAATTAGCACTCGCTACAGAAGGGTGTTGTTTCCATTGGTGGTGATACCGGACGGGTTTATTCCAGCATGTATGTTGTTAGGGATGAATTACCTGGTGGAGGTAGAAGCGGCATTGGACTTTGGTGAGGGAATAGTGTGTCATGGAGATGACGCAGATGATGTGAGCGATTCATTCCTTGCAACGGTGAACGCATATAATGTAACAATTCAAGGTGAAAAAGAGGGTAATGTACTGTCGGCACAGGACATTATTGATCTTCAGGAAAGGTCAGAGGTGGTAGGGAGGTTGAAGGAAAAGGTGCAGAAGAAACAGACACTAACAAAAAAAGATACCCTATTCAAGGAATTTTTTAGGTACCGGAATGACTTCTTGATAAACAGGTCAATCTTAGTAAAGAAGATGGGACCAGGACAGGCTAGTGCAGTTATTGGATTTAAGCAGGTGGTGAGTGTATGTGTCATAACACACCGGAACATGGCACATATTGGAAGGGACAAATTGTTGGACCTGGTGTCCAGGCACGTATGGCATCCAAGGATTTCATCGGTGGTACAGGAGGTATGTCGGACGTGCCCAAAGTGTCAATTGTATAAGATTGACCACCAGGTGATATTTCCGCCAATCTGGAAAATAGAGGTCAAGAACCCCTTTGAGCTGGTGGCAGTAGATGTAATGGCGATGCCGAAAACAAGGAAAGGGAATGTGGCATGTCTGGTGGCAATAGATCATTGCAGTAAGTGGGCTATGGGGAAGCCCCTAAGGGATAAATCGGCAAAGAGTGTGGTTGACGCTTTCGAGTGCGAAATGTTACCGGCTTTTGTGAGGTTGCCTTACAAGGTACTGACGGATAACGGAGTAGAGTTTAGGAGTGGCAGGTTCGAGGAAATGTTGCGGAATTACGGTATTGGACACATCTACAGCAGTCCTTACAAGCCAGCAAGTAACGGGGCTGTGGAACGCGCCAATAGAACTTTTGCCGAGTTCTTAAGGAACATCATGGAAGAAGGTGCCGATTGGGATACTTCATTGACAAGGGCAGTGCTAGTTTACAATGGTACGAGGCATACGGAGTTGGGAATGTCTCCAGAGGAAAAAATGGAAAGGAAAAAATGGAAAATGGTGGAAAGGCATGAAAAAGGAAGGGTGATACCAATCCCAAGGAGTCAACAGGAGAAATGGCGGGAAGGACACCCTAACTGGTTACCGTATGCGGTGGGTGTAAGGGTTAAAAGGAAGGTTGTCACGGTTGATAGGAGTTTAGACAAAAAGTTAGGCAAGAAATACGAAGGTCCATTTGTAATCACCAAGGTTATATCCGGAGGAATGTCGTATGACATACAAGGAAAAACAAAGGTAGCTAGGGTACATTACTCGCACTTAAAGGTGTGGGCGGATCCCCCGGAATACCTTAGACAGTATTTCCAGTGTGAGGAGGTGGAACCGGAGGAAAAGGAGTACCAAGGAGAAATAGAAAGGATGGAACAGGTACGTGAAGAAGGTATAGTCCATGTACCATGGGTTGGACAAGTAACACAGGAGGCACAAACACCGAAGAAACAAGGAGCAAAAATCAAGGAAGCATGGAGATTGTTAAAACAGATGGCATTACAGGGGGTAACTGGTAAAAGAAGCGTGTCGGTGCAGACAGAGGACCAGGTTGGAGAAAATAAGGGCACCCAAACGGAGAGTGTCAACATGATACTTTCACCGGTGGAGACAAGTGAACACCTTGATTGGTTCGACGAGGTAGGAGTAGATAATGACCAGGAGAGCGCATTTGACATTGAAGCATTTGAGAAATCAATAGGGTTCCCAAAAGACAGTTACACGTTTCGGAGTAGGAGTCAGTGATGAGAATAAGGAGGAAACGGATTCAGATTTAGACGAGATAGTAGGTTCAATTGAAAACCTGGAGATGGTACCTACTGAGAACCAAGATACAGATTTTGAGATACACGAGGAAGATCAGGTGGAGGAAGTAGAAGAAGTCAATATCAAGGTGACTAGCCCCGAGGG
>JABUQX010003616.1:10000-15000 GCA_015478945.1 Trachelipus rathkii | reverse complement strand
CCCTATCTTTCGTTTTTGTTCCATCTTTTGCAATTTTATCCAACGTTATATTCAACATAACCTCAGGATTGATAATTTCACTAGTGTTTTTACTTAACGTTAACCCCTTAGATTTCAACATATACTCATATTCCCCATTACTTTTTTTTAAACGTAGAGCATATGATTTAGGACCCGTACAGATGAAGCTATCGGCTACCATCCCCCCTTCAATTTCATCTGTTAATTCCCCTAGAAAACGTCCCATTGTCAGGTACATATTCACCTTCTTTAGCTACGAAAATACAACTGTCCGTGTCACAATACAGGACACGTTGTCCCAGAGAATCCATTAAATCATAAAGTTCTATTCTACCATAACCGGTTACAAAAGCGGCTACAGCTATATTTGTAGATTGAGTACCTTGACTCGCGAGAGACGTATAACGAACAGATGCTATGTGTTTTGAACCAACCACCATGACATTTAAAAGTTCCAGATCAGTTCGTCTAGCCAGATCCCATTCATCAGCGTCACTGTGACATACAATTGTCTTCAGTGCGTACAGGTCTCTCCGCTAATTTTCCCCACAAACTATTTAAACACAGCTTCGCATGAAGCGTAAACATGGGTTGCTATCTATCATTTCCTTAGTTAATTTCACCCCTTCGACTCGTGTCGGGAATTCTGCTATGAAGTAAAATATTTTCTTAATCTGTTCAAAGGTAGAAACCACTCGTCTCGCCTTCTGGATAACCCGACGCTTCTGTTTTCCATTTCAGAAACTTATTTACATACTCTGTAAACATATCAGACATAGGTGTAAAAGTCCAAACCTCGAAAATTTTAGTGATTTTATACCCTTTTTTAACAGCTAATTTCAGTTCAGGGGTTGTATATACACCTCTAAGTTCTCTCTGAAGCTCTGTATGATTACATATCCCCTCGTATCCTGTCTCCGTACATGTACGACACAACGTGAAAATTAACCTCCCCTCATACCTCCCAGGGAGAACAGGGATGTATACAATTTTTGGGGGGGGAGTACACACTAACATAGGCCGCACCGAAATAATCTGTTTCCATCTTGGATATATAATCAGGGATACTAGGAATGTCTCTACCTATACGTTTCTTAGGAATACCGGAAGGAAACTGTTTGGTTTTCTGTACCCAAGGATATAAAGATGTAAAATCAAGATAATATATTTTTTTACCGTTAGTAGGGGGATAATAATACACGAATGGCTCAGTACGACCTCCATACAACGCCTCCCCGATACGCAATACTTTATTTGCAGGTTCCTGACCTATTTCATTCACATATTTCCCTAATTTCAAGGTCCGTTCTTCATCACCATTCACAACAGTTACATCGCATTCAGCCATCATTTTTTCCCATTCACATTCCCATACACATATATCTTCATATCCTGCATTCTTATATGATGCTTCCTGCAACATAGTTATCCTGTATCGATCAAGACTAGATATCCCCTTATGGATCTTTTTTTTCCCTTTCTCACAGCTCTGATGCCCATGCCATACACATCCATGATACAAATATACCACCTTCTTCATGTTAACCTTATCCATGGTAAGCCAATTCAATGCATTCAAATCTCTCAACTGTACATCTACACGGATCTGTCTAAGTTCTACAAACGCATCCCCGTTAAACTGTTGCTAGTACTCGTCAGGGTACTTCGACGTACCGTCCAGGTTGTAAATATTTATTTCGAATCTTAAACTTACGCTCGCCCCCATTCCTTGCATGTTCTATATAATGCCCCATATAAAATTCCATGAAAGTTAACCATTTAATCCCTGCAAACGAATAGTGACCATCGTCTTCTCTACTGATGTGAGCGATAGACTTTTCTTTCATATAATGCATTTTAAACACTTTGAAACATAAAGCGGCGATGGTGCTACATTCATTCAAACAATCTATTTTAAAATGTGTTCTAAACATATTCCTGAACTTTTCAAAACTCTGTCTTAAAATCTTTACATCTTGTATACAATATTTCACACATTCTGCTTTTATAATCTTATTCACGATTCTCAATAAGTTTTAACCAAGCATCAAAAATCACGGTTTCTCTACATCATCGCATTCTATCAACCTCGAATAAAGCCTTCTTGAATAACCCTTTGTATTATATTCTCTAAAGTAGAAACCTATACCGGGAAGAACCTTTTTGGCTACATCCCCCTTAATCCCCATACTATTGAGGTAGCTCTCCAAAAGCACTAAGGCACTATACTAACGTGTATCCTTTAAAGGAAAATGTTTGTTGTTAGCTGACATGGTGATAATTTATTTCCTCTTTTAACGGGATTGCTAGAAGTAGAATTCCTTCATGCGGTTCTACCTAACAGTTTCGCATACACAAACTGTGTATCGAATTTCGAACCATTATGGGCCGCTACTATTATGTCGTCATTCTTATGTGTCTCAGAGAAATTGAATAAATAATTAATCATTTTATCAACGGGACATTTTTCGTATTCTTCTGCAGTTTCTAAATCCAGATGGAATATTTCAGTTCTTTTTGTTCCACATGTCTCACACTGTTCTGTTTCTTTTTCACTGCATTTGTAACATACTAAATGGTTACAGCTAGATAAGGAACCATATCCATCATTGATCTTCCTGCCGCATCTACCCTAGCATTATGATTATATGTTTCTAAATCATAATAAAATGTAAACACGTTTTTACCTTCTGTTTTTTTTCTCTTTTACTTTTTTTCATGTAACAGTTTATGTGGACCAGTTTTTATCAGGATTATACTTTTCGTAGCATGCATTACATTTTATAGTGTTCACAATCATCGATGTTTTCCACATTTATCAGCTATTTTACTTTCGTCACATTTATCACAGATCTTGACTTTCCTGCAAATTTCCCCTTTATGATAGTTGTAACAGTCCTCATTCATAAAAATTCCCTATACAATCCTTCAATATCTCATAACGGACGGCTGCATTTGCCACGCTTTCCTTTTACACAAGTAAGTGTGAGGACATTGAGAAACCAGCGATACACGGGAGTTTTTTACATCGCCCGATATATTGTTTATGAATAATCATCAAATAAAAGGTAACATAACTGACATAAAATAGGCGATTTTATTTTTACGGATTTCCTACACTACCTATCCGTAGATTTAGATTAATTGTAGTTTAGGAAGAGGGTAGTAGTAATTTGTTCTTATAATCAAAACCTATTAACATATAGGTGTTTTTTACGGGTCCTGTTCACTAGGTAAAACATTACATGGAATTTTTTTCCACCTCTACTCGTTACGGTATAAACATATATTCTAACATTTAATACACGTCAATTTATTTCGACTTAGCAGCACTAAGGGTTCATTTAAATTTTAAACAGCAAGTCCTGAGCTATTGTTACACCGAAAAAAAAAAAAAAATCTAAAGTCGTGAATTACGTCCTGGATCTATATTTAAGCTTATCACATGAGGCGTTAGACGGTTAGGGTTTCTTTGTTCTTCCTGAAATAATTTATGACAACAAGCTATAGCTCTAAATCCACAACCTCCCCTCGTACTCGATACCGTCATAATTACTTATTCTTAACTGTACAGTGTTCAAGTTTCTTTAATGAAATTAATGTCTGCAAAAGGTAATAATAGGTCCGTTACCTTCGATATCATGGAGCTTACATGTACTTCAACAATGAAATCACTGAATGTAGCTTTATCCCCCGACTGAAAAGCTGTTATTAAACGACCTGTCAAGTAAGAAACCAAATCCTCTCTATCCATTTCAGCGTAAGGGATATTTACATGGTATTCATTCCTACCCACGTCATTGAATGTAAACCATACATGGACTCTAGCTTCTCTATGTGACACATCATTTCTTAAATGTAATATAATCATATGATAACTCTCATGAAAAGAATCCCTATGATCCCTACCGTTGATTAAAAACCTGCTTCATCACACCCAACACGATACATGTGTGTTCGATACCTCAAGAATTCCTAGTATACTGCAGCTCTCCAGTTACATTCTATTAACGTCGCTTGAATTCAGAACACCCCTATTACGCATTCCATTACATCCAGTTATACCCTTTTCGTTATTCAATCTTCAGCATCAGCTACCGTGACATCAGACAGTTTTCGTTATTTCCTCTCCTGTGAATAAAAAGAGAAAAACATGCTTAAACATTTATATATATATATATATATATATATATATATATATATATTATATATATTATATATATATATATATATATATATATTATATATATAAGAATATATAATGTATATAATATATATATAATGTAAATATATAAATATATATATATATATATATATATAATATTATAATATATATATATATATATTATATAATCTAATATATATATATATATATATAATATATAAATATTATATATATATATATATATATAATATATATATATATATTATATTTGTAATACATAGTCAGAAACACGTCATCTATCATTGAATATGTTATACATAACACATACCTCTGTATTAGAAGGGGAAGATTCCTTTAACAAGGGGTAACGGGTTTAACAGCCAGATAATTGAGGGTCTCGTTATCTCAATCGAATCCATCGGTGAGAACATGAATCATTAATGAATACATAACAGAGTAACACCTCGTATTCATGGAATAAAGGAGAATGAAATGAAAAGACGAAGATAGAAGCTCTCGCTTGCATACGTTTATTAAACGCTTTTCAGCCTCTTTCTTGCTTCATTATAGACATGGACGGTTTAATGCCCTTGATCCTGTTAAGATAATCAATTATGAACATATATATATATATATATAATATATATATATATTATATATATATATATAATATATATATATATAATATATACTATATATATAAATATAATATATATATATAAATATAATATATTATATATAAATAAATAAAATGAAACATATTATTACGAGGAATGAAAATGTAAATGAAAACTTACCCCCGCCTTTGATTTCC
>JABUQX010003616.1:0-5000 GCA_015478945.1 Trachelipus rathkii | reverse complement strand
GAAGACAGCTTATAAGATGATATAGACAGACATTCTCAACAAGATCTTTCCTCTTTAAAAATTAATTTTTATGGTGTATATTTTTCTGTTAATTATAATAGTATATATATATATAATATAATATATATATTATTATATATATATATTATATATAATATATATATATATATATTATATATATATCTATATATATATATATAATATATATATATTATATATATATATATATAATTATATTATATATATAATATATATATATTCTTAAAACAAAATATTTTTTGTAAAAGTGTTAAATAATTTTTGTAATAAAGTGTTAAATAATTTAAAATATGTAAAGTTAAATAAATAATTTTTGTATACATGTTTTTTTCCATAACCTCATTTCGCCTATATATATATATATATATATATATATATATATATATATATATATATATATATATATATATATATATATATATATATATATATATATATATATATTTATATACTATATAGATACTATCTAATATATATATTATAATATTTTATCCATTGTCCTAATATGCGACGCTAAAGCGACCGGCTTAATAAATATTAACTGTCGACTTGAAAGAACCTAACCGTTATGGGAGTTTCACCAGTTTTGCTTTCAAGTTTCCAAACATCTGAGAAAAAAGAAGTTGAAAAAAAATAGTTAGAAGGCGAAGAAGCTTTTACTTTACATAAACCTATCCGTCGAAAATTTCCCACCCGGAAAACCATAGCTCACCACCTCGATAATGTCTGGCAGTTAGATTTAACGGAAATGATTAAATACAGTTCTTATAATGATGGTTATCAATACATTCTTTTTACTATTGATGTGTACTCTAGATACTTATGGTTAAAACCTTTAAAAGATAAAAAATCCGCTACAGTGGCTGTAGCTGTGAGAGAAATTATAAATGACGATGGTAGATATCCAAAATTGATTTGCACGGATAAGGGTACCGAATTTTTAGGGTAGACGGAGTTCTATAACATATTTTAACATATTTTAACATATTTTCGGTAAATAAAGCTGCTATTGTAGAAAGAGTTCAATCGCACATTAAAGAACGAAATGCATAGATATTTACTAAAATGGAATACTTTTAAATATGTTTGATATACTGGACGATTTTGGCTTAGTTCTTACATAGATCTTCTTTCATTAGAACTATAAAGAATAACTCCTAATAGAATGTTCAAAGATAAAACCTGTGATAGAGTTGAACGTAAAGTTTGTATAATTAAGGATAATCGGTAAAAGGGAATGATTAAGTAACGAGTTTTTCTAGATCGATCGATAATTTGAAGAAAATGAATATGAAGCGGCATGGTCTAGAGAGTTTTTTTACAGTGAATGTTATTCGTGATTTTCCCCAGATCGAACAAGTTTTAAAAATTATATTATCTAAATGACTTAGATGGTGAATCCTTAAAGGAGAGATTTTCATAAACAAGAAATACAGAACAATACGGTTTTGACTCTTGAAAAGTAATTTGGTATAAATAGAAATAAATATAGGTTCAAAAGGGAAAGGTAGAAATAAACAGTATCTGTTGAAATGGCGTAAGGTAACCTGAAAACAGATTTAACTTCTTACATAAAAAGCGTCTGAATTAATAAAACTTACTCAGTTTGATATTACAGTCTATGGCTGAGGCGGATCATTTCTATTTAAACATTACCTTCATCGGCACCGCTTGGATTTTAATCTGATAATTAAAGTTTCGGATTTCGACTACAGAAGCTAATGAATCCTATAAACAGTCGCCAGAGATCTCTATGAGTTAGGATATGTGAAATGATAGTTTAGATGTTAATATAGGAGAATGTTCCTCAGGCCCGTCATCTGGATAATGGTGTAGTAGAGTTGCCGATTATGTAAATCTATATTTAAAAAATAAAAAGACATCCGATTTAAAAACGTGTGAACCAATTTAAAGGTTCGGATATTTCTATGAAAATTTCCGTTCTAAGAGACGGGGGGGAATTTATACCGCCAACCCATGACTATCCACAGTTTTTAAACACACTAGTTTGCTGTAAGTAAAGATCATGTATAAGATTGATATACATATTAATAACTACCACGGGGGAAGACAAGGGTATTAATCACTTAAAGATCGACAACAGGAAAGATGAATTTGCAGAACTGACCCTAATATTTCATCCTTGAAACATTCAGATTGGTTTCGGATAATGTTAACTGGTGAACACGAAGTTGTAGTAGAACATTGCTACTGTCCTATAAATGATTAGTGGTAAAATGAAACCTTCCCCTACCTTCTGAACTGAAACAGTTCTTATAATGATCTTCATACTATCTTCTTCAATTGATATTATGCATTTCCTTCGGAGATGTTAACAGATCAGGGATGGCTTTACATTTACACAGATCATAGATAATTCATAATCATGTAGGACTACCACGGCGCAATATTTAAGAGTTGTGCATCTTCACACCTAAGTTGTCGCGACTTATTTCTTTTCCTAGCGTTCATTACTTACCTTTGACTCGATCACCCATCGGATCGATACGGATATATATTAAAGGATAATCGAGGTAAGACCATACCCATTCACAAATGGAGTTTTATTGTGCAAGGTCCAAGATGTTAGAAAAAGATGTTAGAAAAATTATGTTGAGACTATTTTTTTAAAACGAAATCGAAAATCTTTAAATTCTATATAATATCAGATTGATGTAATATGCTGTTATAAAGCAACCGGTCATAATATATTATATAATGTAATGAGTCCATATTTTACTCATTCTACATTTTGGCTCACTATCTGAGATAAAGATAAACTGATGAAGACCTTAGGTCGAAAAAATGTACGGGGAATAGGGTCTTGTAGGATCTAAGATAACAGCGTGATAAATGGCCTTGGTTAGGATTTTTTCGCTAAATTAATGCGGAGCGCTATACCTCTATTTAAACGAAGCGGTGAATATTTAGGAAAAAAAGCTATACATATACAGGAATGCATACGCTACAAGATATAGCAGGAGGAGCTAACCCTCGTGAATCCTTAAAAAGACGGCTTACAGACGTATCGGATGAGATGGTTTGATGATGTGACAACGGAAAATAATGACGCAGAAGACTGACAGTTCGAGGTAAAGGTCTTTAGAAATTAACCGCTGTGCAAGAAACGGAAGAATAGAATAAGAAAAAAAAAGACCTCAGGAAGAAGAAACAGAAGAAGAGCAGAGTAGTATTAGCTTCCTGAGAGCTCAAACCTTATAAGGGAGGTGATGTAAATTAAAAAAGAAAAAAAAATCTCGAGATAGTTTTATCGTTTGTACACTTTTTTTCCTATATATATATATAAAATATATATATATATATATATAATATTATATCTATAATATATATATATATATATATATATATTATATATCATATATATATTTTATATATATATAATATAGATATATTATAAATATATATATATCTTATATTATATTATATATATATTATATATACTATATATAAATTATATTATAATATAATATTATCATATATATATATATTTCACAATCTACATGTAAAATACTTTATTATTAAACATATTAAACTATTACATAATATTTATTTCACATTTTTTTAAAATGTTTATATATATATATATATATATATATATATATATATATATATTATATATATATATATATACTATAATATATATATATATATATTATAATATTATATAATATATATAATATATATATATAAGTATATTATATATATATTATATGGCAACCTCTTTTTAAAATAATATAAACCTGTGTTTGATAATATGGTTTCATCATTTACTAAAGCTGATCTTTCCTCCAGCAAGACCAATTCCTTCATCCTTCAAGTCCTGATTGTTGTAAGAGTGAATTAGACCTCTTCTCGATGAACCCCACCCAGATTAGTGTCTGTGAATCCAACTTCATTAGTATTAACCCTGTACATTCCATAACCAATACTGATGTCCCTCTCGAATTCAAATATTCAGAACTTCCGATTTGATATCTAGAATCCATCTAATGTGTTTCTATATTTAAAACCAATATTGATCGATGAAGATGGTAATGATCTTCCTACGGGAGATGAACATATAGTGTGATACAACGAGTTCCAATTTCATGAATACTTGTTTTAACCCTAAATTGATGTTATCTCAATGAAACTCGTCTAGGAACATCTGCCGCGCATTATGTTACAGAATTTATTATAGACTTTATTAATTTTTTCTGACGATTGCCTAAACAAAGCCATCTTCAAACATTGTGGGTTTTATAGTTTCAAGGATTCTGCTAGACATATAAGAATAACTGCTAAAAACGATAGAAAGAACACATGAAGTTTTACGGGAGATATAAATGGCGAAATATTTTCTCAAGCGGCTTATTCTCCCGGGAGTTGAGGTTAAATATAAAACTTCAAGAGCATCACCGAAATTTACATTAGGTGTAAAATCTAAAACAACAGCGACCACCGCATCACCTAAACCTGTTTACAAGTTGTTAGAAGCCTATCTCTATGTACGAAAAGTGAAATTACTGCCCCAAAGACATTTGGAAATCGAAAAATCTCTCTTGAACACTACAGCAAAGTATCCTATCAAACGAGTGGAAACAAAGTTATTTAACTTTACTACAGGTCTTTCAAGTATTAATATTCCTAATATTGTAAATGGTAATTTGCCACATAAACTTATATTCGGTATGATCAGTCATTCATCGTTCATAGGTCAATATGAACGTTCACCCTTTAAATTTGAACCTTTTGATGTAAGGAGTGTCAGTTTACATGTAAACGGGTCCCCTTACGGTCGTCCTTATGAACTACAGCTTAACAATAACCAAACTTTATGTACAAGACCTTTTTATGATTTAATTGCTAACACTGTCTCATGCAGTGATAACGGAATAGGGATAGATCTTGAAGAATACTCTAAGAACAGTAATCTATACGCATTCGACTTATCAGTTGAT
>JABUQX010003615.1:30000-45000 GCA_015478945.1 Trachelipus rathkii | reverse complement strand
AAAATAATAAATATACACGTTTCGATTACGTAAAATTGTCAATTTTGTTTTCAAATATAAATGTATCAATTAAAAAAAAAAAAAAAAAAAAAAAAAAAAAAAAAAAAAAAAATTTATACACAAAATGAAAATCCTCCCTCAACCTTTTCAATTTGACATTGATTTTAATTATTTTATATTTCAGGAGAAATATTATTATAAATAAAATTTTGTAGAAGAAAAGAATGGCGAAATTTTACATTTAGAAATAAATATTTTTAATTTTGTTTTTAATTATCTTTTCTTCTTCTTCTTCTTCTTCTTCTTCTCTTCTTCTTCTTCTTATTCTCCTTTTGTAGTGGCTTTTCTGAATGTTATTTTTATTCCAATACATTTTGCATTTCGTTTCATTTGAAATATCTGTTAATCTAGTATTGTTTATACCATAATTATTATTCGTTGTAGCAATAGTTTTGCAATAATGGTGGTAGTAGTCGTAGTAGATAGTAGTAGTAGTAGTAGTAGTAGTAGTAGTAGTAGTAGTAGTAGTAGTAGTAGTAGTAGTAGAGTCAGTAGTAGTAGTAGTAAGTAGTAGTAGTAGTAGTTACAATAACCGTAATTTTTTCTGTATTTGTTTTTTCATTTTTCACTAACTTATTTATTCTATCAATTTTAATTTCCTTTTAGGACTCGTCTCTCCTCGTAAAATATTAAGCAAATTCATCTATATCGTCTCTCCGTCATCTCGTGTGGTCTCTCTCTGATCTCTCTCTCCTCACACCACTCATCTCGTTACTCATTTTACCCAATGTATCACTCACTCTTCACCATTAGATTGGTCTTTTCTGTTATTTTCCTTTCAGCGTCCTCTCATTACCCCCATTTCATTCTTTCTCCCCTCCGCTCGATCTCTCCTCCTCTCTCTCTCTCACCTCTCTGTTGCGGGTGGGTGGGTTTCGATTGGTTGTCTACATGCCTCTCCCCCACTCAGATCTCTCCGCTTACATCAAGCATTAACTTCAAACATCTCTTTAAATATCAATCAGAAGTCTGAGTGATATTCAATTATGGGTCTTGCGTTCAATAGGAACGAGAAACATGCATTGCTTCTTCAATTCACAAACGCTTATCTTGTTTCTCTTTGTTTGCTTTCTCCCTGGTGTTCAGAAAAATGTCTCAAATTGTGGCATTACGACAAGGTGACGAGTCTATGCGGGAGATCCTGTATGCATTGTCACAGGGGGGTGTGATGGGTGGTTTGTTTTTTGTGGTTGTGTTGTGTGTGGGTTTGTGTGTGTTGGTTTTTGTGGGTGGGGGGGTGGTGTGTTTGTTGTTCGCGTTGGTGGGTGGTGTGGTTTTCGGGTGTTGGTTTGGTTGGGTTGTTGGCTGTGTGGCGGGTGTTAATGTTTGCTCTTTATGTCGGAGCTGGGAGCGACACCACAAGGTGTGTGTGTTTGGTTGTGTGTTTAATTTAATTAAGTTGTGTGTGTTGTTGGTGGTTTGTGGGTGTTTTGTGTGTTGTTTGTATGGTGTTTTGTGTGTTTGTGGGTTTTCTGTGGTTCACAGTTGGGTGGTGTGCGAGATGTGAGCACATGGCGTACTAGTTCTTGGGTCACAGTGGTTGGGGTGGTGGGAGAGCAGGTATTGGAGGATCGACACGAGAGGAATAAGTTTGAGTGAGTATATATATATGTTATATGTTTGGTATATATTGGGGAGTATATATGGTATGGTGAGGTGTGACGGTGAGTGTGGTTGTATATTAGTTGTGAGTGGTGATGTGAGTTCTTTTTATATATATGAGGAGTATTGAGGATGTGTAATATTTTGTGTATGGTGGTTATAGTGTATATATAGTTAGTTATAATATATATGTGAGCGTGTTCGTGGGTTGGGAGTGTTATATATCTGTGGTTATTTTGGGAGGTGTGTTAGGTAGTGTGGTGATTATATGTTATGTGTTGGGTTTATGTGAGGTTTTATTGTGTGTGTTAGTTATGTTATATATAGTTGTATAGTAGGTGGTGTTGCCTTGAGTGTGGGGTGTATTGAGTTGATATGTGGTTGTTGGGGGTGTTGTGTGGTTGTGGTTATATAAGTGTTGTTCTTGTGTTTTATACATTCGTGCGATCTTGTTGTAGTGGTGGAGAGAGTGTGTTGTATATATTACCTATTAGGTGGGTGGTGAGGTTGGGGGCTGGTAAATAGGCATAATTATATTGTGAGAGTTCGTATATGTGTTTGTTGTGTATTTATGGTGTGAGTAGTTTAGAATACGTGTGGAGGGGGCTGAGTGGTAGACCATTGGCTGGTTTTTTAATTGCGATATGTTTGTGTAGATGATAGAGATGTCTTGTATATTTTTAGGGATGTGTCTTTAGTCGGGATATTGATGTGAGTGGTATGTAGAAAAGGCTTCTAGGTTCAGTTGGGAGGAGAGAATTCGTGGTGTAAGTATATATATATATATATATATATATGTGGTGTGTGTAAAGGAGGTGAGTGGATGTGGTTGGGGTGTTTTGGGTTAGAGAGGAGGGTCAGTGTGTTTGAGCTTAACAGGGTTATTGTATATTGGCCGCGATAGAGTATCTGCGTAATTATATGAAGGCTATGCTCGTTGGTGGTGGGTGGTGCGCATCATCTATATTGGTGGTGGTGTGATAACGCGTCAATATCTGTTAGCAGTTGGAGAGAGACTGAGGTTTAATGGAGTGGTATATGAGCTATTTGAGTGTGGTGGTTGAAGAATGGTTTTTGTTTTGAGTTTTGTGATTATGTGTTTATTTGATATATATATTAAAATATATCTTTGGCTGTTTGCACGAGTGTTTGTGTTTTATAATGTGTTTCTCTTTATATATGGTTGGGTATATCTGGGAGAGAGGAGAGTTATTGTGTATTGAAGTGAGAGGTGTGAGAGTATAGAGTATTGGGAGAGGAGTCGAGCAGGTAGATATTTATATATAATTGACAAAAAGGATTAGTATATATTAAATAGAGCGCGCGAATTGGATACAGTTTGGGTATTCGGAGCAGGGTGATGGAGAGTGTGGTGGTGTGGTTTAGGGGTGCTCCTGTTGTTGGGGAGCTTGATATCGAGAGGGTGGACGGTTTGCCAGTACCCCGTAGGAGAGAGGGCGTGTTTATGTAGAGCGGTCGTGGGCGCGTGTGGGTGCGGTGTACATCTGGTGTTGGCGGTTTTGGTTGTTTTGGTGTGTGTGGTGGTGGCCCGCAAGAGTGTATATTGTGCTGTGTGTGTAGTATGGGAGTTTGGTGTTTCGCGAGTCCTCCCTATTTGGAGAGATTCCTAGTGGCTTTCAGTGGGGGGTGTTGGTTTTGTTGGCGCGCGTCCTATATTTGTATTATAGAGCGCGGTTTCCGACTCTTTTGCATCTTTGCGGTTTACCGTTGCGTATAGTAATGTTCTTTTAAGTCAATATAAAACAAAAATCTTTTTTCATAGCTATTAAGGCCCTTTTATTCTAAATATGTTTTTAGTTTTCTTCGACCTATCGTAGTTTTTGGAGATATAAAAAAAAAATAAAAAAAAAAAATGTAAATTTTTTTTTTTCATTTTCCATACAAATTTTCATACGCTGATTTCCTATATGTTATCAGTTTTCTTGTATCCTATCTTATTTTTCGAGATATGATGCGGGTAATTCTTTAGTTTGGCCTATATAGATAAAGAAATATTACAAATATTTAAGTGATTTAGTATATAACCATTATTTTTTTCTTCGTCCTCCTATCTTCGTTTTCTATATTAAATCCATGGGCTTCATTTAGAATTTATTTATCAAAATAATGTATTCATAGGATAATGGAAAGAAATACTTTGTAAATCTTTTTGAGCCTCCGCAATAGATATGAATTTAGATCGATGGCATTTATTTTTGCTCCAGAAAATGACGCGTATTCGTAATATTTTTATTTTCATTTATTATAAATTTAAGGAATTGAGTAATTCAGTTGTAGGCTTGTTTAGCTAATGCATTTATTTATTTAATATTATAAATATTAAAGGTATTTTTAAGTTGTTTAAAAAGTTAATTAATTATTGATAAGCCTATTTTTGAAGGATGATATTTTGAAGCTTTTCTTGCGTTTTAAAGATGCGGAATACATGCCGTTACTTAAGTTTCATTTATTTTCTTTTCATAAAAGATATTTGAAGGACTTTATGTAATTAAACGAAATTAATTTTTAAGATTAATATTAGCTCTTTGCTATTTAGTATTTTCCGTAGTCCAATAAGATAATATTACTATAAAATATTATTAAAGTTCTTATAAAATTGATTGGAAAATTATAAACCGTGGTACGATTAATCTAATATATGTAAAGATAACATTAGTTACCTCTTATTCTTCAAGAAGTAACGAATAATTTGACTTATTTCATTAAAATTTATTTCTTTGGATTATGTAAATATTTATTTAAAAAGTTAAATTCTTTAGAGTGTAATTATGAAGTTGGCATTTTGAAACTTCTTCAAATGGAAATATTTGAGGCACAAGATTTGAGGATTTCAGAAAAGCAACGACTAGATCTTTAGGCTATCTCAAAAGGCAACTGTAGTTAACTACTTTAGGGAAGCAATAGCCTCCCAGCCGAAACTTATTTTAGCTAACTAGGCTTCACTTAGTTGGCGGCAGTGCTTTTCGGAAGTGGGCCGAAGCATTGTTCTCTGGAACGGTAGTGACCGTTTCCCAAACCTTCGGGTCTCCCCAGAGCTTTCGGAAGTGACCGAAGCACGAGTGGGTCCCATTTAAAGACTGTAGTACGTGTCACCGAAGCGTCTTTCAGCCTTTCCGCTAGGTCGAATTCGGGAAGTGGCCGATTCGGTGCCAGTGCTTTCCGCGAAGTGGTCAAGGGTACGGTAGTGACCGGTTTCCCCAAACTTCACTTCGAAGTCTCCCCAGAAAGCTTTCGGAAAGTGGCCGTGCACGCCCTCACCTTGGACGGAGGAGTGGCCGACGGTTAGAGGGGGTCCCATTTAAAGACAGCAGTTACTGTCGCCAAGGCCTTCAGTCTCTTCCCTAGTCGAATTCGGAAGTGGCCTCGTTCGGACAAAGTTTTGGGTGCTTTCTTCCAAATTTGGGAGCATCTCATCTAGGATTTTCTTTAAATTTGGTCCCCATTTTTCATTATACCAATTTCTTAAATTTGTCATCTTATTTTATGAAGTATTTTCTTAAATTTGTCCCATTTTTCATTATAAAAATTTCTTAATTTGTCCCATTTTTCAATTATAGGTTAATTTCTGTGAACATTTGTCCGCAGGTTTTTCATTATAAATTGCTTAAAATGTTACTATTTTCTTTCATTATAAAATTTTTTAAATTTGTCTCGATGTTTCATTGAAAATGTTCTGTAATTTGGCCATCCACTTTTCATTATATATTTCTTAAATTTGTCACTTTTCATTATAAATTTCTTAAATTTGATCCCATTTTCATTATAAATTTCTTAAATATGTAATATTTTTCCATTAATTTCTTCAAATGCGTCCAATTTTTCTTTTCTTCAACTGGTTTTAATTAATAACATTGATAAACAAACTTTTTCATTATATTTTTTTGCGAAGATATAGTCCCATAATCGGCATGAAGTTCACCTTTAATTTTTCAAATCATTTTTTTTTCTTTTTTCAATTTCGTCTAAAGTTGGTTCTTGTTTTATTTTTTTCCATGTATAAATTTCTTAAATTTGTCCCATTTTTCATTACGATAATTTCTTCATTCAATCTTTAATTTTCATCCCTTTCACTTATCAACTTTCTTATACTTTCTTTAAAATAAATTCACAATTCATTATAACTTTTCTTAATTGTCCCATTTTTCATTAATAGAAATTTTCTTACACAATTTTGTGCCCCATTTTCATTATATGGATTTTCTTAATTATACTGTTCACATTCATGTACTCATTTTTCGATTTATAATTCTCTTAATTTGTCCCCCTTTGGGTTCGTGTTTCATTATATAATTTCCTAAAGTTTGTCCCACGACCGTTCTGGTCGCAGGCCGAGCAGCGTTATGCAAATGCATAAGAACCCCACTTAAATTTGCCCATTTTTTCCAATTCATAAATTTCGCTTAATTATTCAGTTCATTATATTTATCGTTTTTTTGGGAATTGTAGTATAAATTTTGGAGATTACATTTTTTCATTTATAAATTTTCTTAAAATAATTGTATAAATACGTAAGCATTATAATACTCTTTCTCTTTAAATATTTTGTCCCATTTTTCATTTATAAATTCTTCTCATTTTCCCCGCATTTTTCATATAACTTTTATAAACTCGTCTCCTTTTTAAAAATTCAAAAAATCCTGAAATTTGCCCCACTTTTCATTATAAATTTCTTAAAAAATTTTGTCCATCTGTTTCATTATTTCCGTTGAAATTTTGTACGTCCATTTTTTTTCATTATAAATTTCTTAAATTTGTCACAGTTTTTTCATCATAAATCCATACATAATAAATGTGCGATTTTTCATTATAAATTTCTTAATTTGTCACATTTTCTCATTAAGAAGTTTCTTAAATTTAGGATTAATTTCTTTCATTATCTAATCTTCTTAAATTTGTCACATTTTTTTTTTCCATTTTAAAAATTTGCTTAAATTTGTTAAAAAGTTTTCTTTGATAAATTTTCTTTTAAATTTTGTCCGCATTTTTTCATTAGAAATTGCTTCAATTTGGCCAATTTTTCCATTATAAATTTCTTAAATTTGTCGCGCATTTTTCATTACTGTTTAATTGTCTGGTCCCATCTTTTCATTATACAATTTCTTAAATTTTTAAACTTAGATTTCATTATAAAAATTCTTAAAAATTAGGTTTTCATTTTTTCCTTAGAAATTTCGTAATACCTGTCCCATTTTTCATTATACAATTTCTTAAATCTTCTTTTCATTCCAGTATATCTTTGTTTGAATCTTTAACAATAACCTGCAAAGTTTTTATTATCAATTTCTTAAACTTATACCATTATCCATTATAAATTTCTTTTAAACCTGTTCTCAGTTTTTTCATTATAAATTGTCTTTAATTTGTCCCATTTTTCAAATTATAAATTGCTTTGAAATTGGGTCGTCCATTTTTGCGAATTATAAATTTTCTTAATGTCCCAATTTTTTTCAATTATAACTTTAAAATTTGTCCCATTTTTCATTATAGAATTCTCTTAAATTTTATCTTTATCATAATACTACAAGTTTCTTAAATTTTGTCAACAATTTTTTCATTTATATATATTCTTAAATTTGACACCATTTTTTCAGTTATAATTTCCGTAACAATTCGTCCATTTTTCATTTATAAATTTCTTACATATATCCCATTGTTTCAATATCCAAGATTCCCTAAGTTTGTCCATTTCTCTTATGTCCACTCTTTTTAATTTTTTCCTATTTTCCATTAATAAATTTCTTAAATTTGTCCCATTTTTTTCCTCTATAACATTTCATCTTCAGTTTAAATTTTTCACATTTTTCACAGATGAAAAATTTCTTAAAATTTGGCTGATTTTTTCAAAAATTATCAATTTCCAAGTATTGTGCCAAATTTTAATTTTTGAATTTAACAAATTTATTAACTTTGTGCAATTTTTCATTATAAATTGCTTAATATTTGTCCCCACATTTTTTCATTCTAAGTTTCCTAAATTGGTGCCATTTTTTCATTAATAAAATTTCTTAAATTAGTCAACATTTTTTTCAATTATATAATTTCTTAAAATTTTGTTACAGTAACTTCATTATTTAACTTTCTTAAAATTCATTGTCCCATTTTTCATTAATTATTTCTTAAATTTGGTCCATTCAAAAGATATACAATTTTTCTTAAAATTTTGTCCTATAATACCATTCAATAATTTTCAGAAATCGAATGGAATCTAAGATTATAAATTGCTTAAATTTTATACATTTTTCAATCCTGTAATTTTTTTAAAAATTTGTCTTCATTATTCCTTTAAAATATTTTTGGCATGCTTTAACTGCTTTTCATTCCTAAATTTCTTAAATTTTGTCACCATTTTTTTTTCATTAATAAATTTTCTTAAAAAAATTTGTTACCATTTTTCCATTATTAATTTCTTAAAAATTTGTCACATTTTTTCAATATAAATATTTCTTAAAATTTGTCAAAATTAAGCTTTTTCATTACTAAATTTAATTTAAAATTGTGTCACAATTTTTACACCCCAGAATATCTTAAATTTGTCCCATTTTTTCATTATAATAAAGTTCCTTAAATTTGTCAACATTTTTTGAACTCTTTAAAATTGCTTATAAATATACATATCAGTATTTTTTCATTAATAAATTTCTTAAATTTGTCCATTTTTCATTAGAAATTGCTTCAATTAGGCCAATTTTTTCATTATAAATTTTCCTTAAATTTTTCCCATTTTTCATTATAAAATTTCTTAAATTTGTCCCACTTTTCATTATAACTTTTAATTATTATTGGCCATTTTTTTATTAAATAAAAATTTCTTAAATTTTGGGTCTCATTTTCATTTATAGCAATTTTCTTTAAATTTTTTTGTCCCATTTTTGCATTATAAATTTCTTTAATTTGTCCCACTTTTCAATTCAATAAATTTCATTTAAATTTTTGTCCCAAATTATTTATTCTTCAACTTCCAAGAATTATTTGCATTTTCTCCATCTTAAACTTATTTAATTCTTCTTTTCATTAACAAATTTCTTAAAATTAGTACCATGATTTTCTTTGGAAATTTTCTAATTATTTTCATTATTTTCTAATTATACATTTTCTTAATTTTTGTTACGCATTCTTTTTATTTATAATTTTTCTAAATTTGTCGCCATTCTTATTAAAAAATTTGCTTTAATTTGTCCCCATTTTTTCGATTATAGAATTTTTTTTAAATTGTCGCCATTTTTCAATTACATTTTATTAAATTTTATTCCCATTTTTTCGTCTATTTAATTTCTTAAATTTTGACCATTTATCATTAATAACTTTTCTGTTATTAATAAATCGTAGATATTTTCATTGATAAATTTTCTTAAATTTGTCCCATTTTTCATTATAAATTTCTTAAATTGTCCCATTTTTCATTATAAATTTCTTAAATTTGTCCCATTTTTCATTATAAATTTCTTAAATTTGTCCCATTTTTCATTATAAATTTCTTAAATTTGTCCCATTTTTCATTATAAAGTTTCTTAAAATCTTGTACGCCGGATTTTTTCAATTATAAATTTCTTAGTCAATTTGTTTTTTTAACTTTTTTTCATTATAACTTTCTTAAATTGTCCCATTTTTTATTATATAAATTGTCTTAAATTTCCTCACAATTTTTCCAAAAAAATATTCATGAATTATTTTCTTTTTCATCTATTATAATTTCTTTAATTTTTTGTCCCTTTTTTTTTTCTTATAAATTGAGAATTTATTTTCTTAATCATCATATGATAAATTTTCCAAATGAATAATTTTCATTATAAATTTCTTAAATTTGTCCCATTTTTCATTATAAATTTCTTAAATTTGTCCCATTTTTCATTATAAATTTCTTAAATTTGTCCCATTTTTCATTATAAATTTCTTAAATAAATTGGCCCAATTTTTCAATTAATAAAATTTCCTAAAATTATCCCCATTTTCATTATAAATTTCCTTTAAATTGTCCCATTTTTCATTATAAATTTCTTAAATTTGTCCCATTTTTCATTATAAATTTCTTAAATTTGTCCCACTTTTCATTATAACTTTCTTAAATTGTCCCATTTTTTATTATAAATTTCTTAAATTTGTCCCATTTTTCACTATAAATTTCTTAAATTTGTCCCATTTTTCATTATAAATATTTCTTTAATTTTATTGTCCCATTTTTTTTCATTATAAATTGCTTAAATTTGTCCCATTTTTCATTATAAATTTCTTAAATGTCCCATTTTTCATTATAAACTTAAATTTGTTCCATTTTTCATTATAAATTTCTTAAATTTGTCCCATTTTTCATTATAAATTCTCTTAAAATTTGGTCCACATTTGTTCTTTCATTATAATTTCTTAAATTTGACCGCGCATTTTTCATTATAAATTTCCTAAAATTGGTGAGAGATTTCACTTATAAATTTCTTAAATTTGTCACAATTTTTCAATTATCAATTTTCAACCCTAAAATTTTTCCCATGTGTCATTTTGAATTATACAAATCTTGTGCCTCCTTTCCGTGAAAAAATTCATCCAGTAAGGGCCATTCTAAATTATAAATTTATCTTAAATATATTTGTTTACATTTTTTCATTCTGCATTTCTTCAAATTGTTGGTTTCATATTGTAAAATAATTTCTTAAATTTGTCCGGCAATATTTATTTAACATGTTTCTTAAAATTTGTCCATTTTTCATTAAAAAATTGGCTTAAATTGTCGCCATTTCTTCAGTTCTACTAAGTTTCCTAATTGTCCCATTTTTGTTCATTAATGAAATTTCTTAAAATTCTGTCACATTTTTCAATAATAATTTCTTAAATTTGTCCCACTTTTACATTATAAACTTTCTTTAAATTAAAAATCGGTAACTATACAATTTCTTACAATTTTGTCCCATTTTTCATTATAAATTTGTTTTATTAATTTGTCCCATTTTTCATTATAAATTTCTTTAATTTGTATCATTTTTTCATTATAAATTGCTTAAATTTTGTCCCATTTCTTTCATTATAAAAATTTCTAAAGTGTCCCATTTGTTTAATAAATTACTTAAATTGTTCCAAACTCCAATTAAATAATCATGCACAAAGCAATAATTTTACAAGGTTTCCTAAATTGGTAGGAATTCGATATACAATTTCTTTAAAATTTGCATTTCTTACAAATTTTTAGACTTTTGAGTCTATCGTTGTACAGCTAATTAAGCTCCGTCCCATGTGGGCTCTGGCTTTTGACATTTTTTTTTTACCTATATTATGTTATTACTTTGACAAATAAATACAATAATAAATTTCTGAGCTTTTTCGAAGAAAGAAAGAATCACCCTTCTTAATTATCTTCTACCATCGGTAGTCTAACTTTGCGCAAATTTTAAGTTTTGACTACGAGAGTTTCGGATAGCAAGAAGAGTGTTACCTCCTCGCTCCACGTTAGGCTTATTCAATAATTAAAATAATTGGCATGAAAATATATGTAGAAACCCTATCTGTTTAGCAGAATTAATTACCCTTTGTTAAAGCATTGTTATTCTCTAATAAAATATGAAATTTGAATACATTTACTAAATTTTTTATTTTGATTCACTTTTTTCCATAGCATTTTGTTTCATATTATATCTAGCTTCATTATTATAAATATTTATTATGAACGACACATCATTTACAGAATTTATTTGTATAATATTTTTACTACCATTTAATATTTGATTATTATAAAATAATTTTATTGTTGCATTTTTTTCACTTGATCTATTATTATTATTATTATTATTATTATTATTATTATTATTATTATTATTATTATTATTATTATTATTATTATTATTATTATTATTATTATTATTATTATTATTTATTTTTATTTTTATTTTGTTATCTTTTTTGTTACAATTTAATTAATTATTTTAACACACAAAAGAGTTTACACACTGTTCGTGTTAATTACAAAATTTTTATTTTATTTTGTTGTTGTTGTTTTTATTTTCCGAGATTCAGATGGTCCTTTTTTCTTAGTTTCTCGGATTGGTAATTTTAAAGAGGTCGTCTGCTAGTTCGATGAGTGTACGCAGCTCGACAGCCTGGGCGAATTTGTATACATGTTGATACACAGAATTTGGTAAGGCGGTAAGAAAGTATTCTTTCACGAAGCCCATATGATTTTGAAGGAGAGTTTCTGTATTTTTCTCTCCAATGATTTTCCTGAGGCGACCCATATATTCACTGGGTAATTCATTCGCTTTCATGTTTTCTTTGATGACATCATGAATACTTCGTTCTTGTGGAAGTAAATAAGCTATTTTTATTGCTTTTAGCAGTTTCTTATAGGTATTCTTTTTAATGGGATAATCGATTAGAAGCATGAGATGGGTCGGAAGCATTGGTGCTAGGTGCCTTATTTTTTCTGAGTCACTTTTTATTTTATGCAGTATAAAAATGACGTTTACGGCTTTGATCCAATTTTGAATATCGTCTTCCTCAAATTTTGGGAGTTTAAGTGGACACACAAACTTGACTTGAATTTTGCGGGTTGGTATTTGAGTCGTTGTGTTGTGAGGCGTTTCCTTCCTTGCGCAGGAAGATTGTTTGCTTTTGCCGTTGGGGGATTGTATCTGTTGGGGAGAGGGTATTTTTTCATTCCCTCTTTTTCTTGTTGGAGCAGTTTTAGCTCGGGTTGATTTTGTTTTAACAGAGAGTTTCTTTATTGAGACCATTTTTTTTTTAAAAGATGTTATTTCACTTTCGCGCACTTTTAAGGCCTACTGAGAAAGCTTGTAGGGATTTTCAAACGTTTATGGGTTAGTGACGCTCTTGCGTTTGACTTTTTCTACGACTTTTTTATTTTTATATTTCAAGTTAGTTTTTTGTTAATAAAAGGTTTCTTCACGTAGAAAATTTTCTTTTATTGATTAATATTCAATATAATTTCACTTTTTTTTCAAATTTTTAATAAGCACTTACTGTTTCATTTTTGGAACTTTCACTAATCACTGTTTATTTTTGTCACTATTTTTAATAGAAATTTTTAGGCCCAGATCAGAAGGTACTATATTTTATGGCAAGATTGCAAGGTTGCAATGTATTTCCGGTCACTATGGGGTCAACAATTGCACTGATATTAAAATCAGCTATTAGAAAGTAATTAATGAATGGGGATGATCAGTGAAAGTGGTTGAGTGCGATAACAGTTTTATTAAGTATTTGCAAAGTGAAATAGGTATGGTATGTCAGATAATAATAATTAGAATGTAATGTAATAATGGCACAGTATATTTAATTTTTATAAACACAATTAATAAAGCCTCTTATTATATATCTCGGCAATCTGCCGGTTATTTGACAATGAATAGGCACTAAGCATTTAATTTTGTATGCTGCCTGCATTTGTACAAAATCGCTTTGTTTACTTGGGCAATTAGATGATAATTACTATATAATTAGGATTTCACAATAATTATTATAATAATAGATTCAATAAGCTTGAATATATGGGAAAGACGCTTCGACGCATCCTCCCTCCGCGCTATGGCAAAGCGGAATCTCAACACAACCAGCTCCTCTGGCTGCTGAAATAACAACCCTCTTTTTCGGTTGAGGCCTTAGAGGCGGCTCCCATAAGCACTCTCCAACCGTTACAAGTTTAAATATTTTAACAGTCTTTCGTTATTTAGGGCGGGCACTATTTGGCATTCGAATGCCTCCAGTTATTTTCCATGTATATTTCAGAGATTAGAGAGCTTTGTTCCCCTACATACGTAGGGGACATATTTGCACTTTCATGCCCCGCTCCCTCTCTCCTTAATATGCATCTGGTAAAAGAACTTTTACCAGATATATATATATATATATATATATATATATATATATATATATATATATATATATATATATATATATCTTATATGCTGCTCCTGCTATATATATATATATATATACTACTATGTTGAATGGCCCTCACGATCATTACATACTATAAGAAGGGGGAGGGTAATAAACAAAGGATTCTGACTATGAAACAAAAATTATATACAGTATGTAATCATCGCATTACACATAACATCCTTAATTTCCTTAACATCCCTTTGCAAAAGGTGCTGCCTTTCTCTTATGACGAGAACCGTAGCTATTTAGTTCCCTGCCATTTGCTTGGCCCTGGCATTGCTCTCCAAATCTAGCCACCCTGCTGCCTTGTTAAAAGCATCATTTGTCTCATTTCGTAGCTCACGGTGAATTTACTCCAGTGTTTACTGACGGCTCTAAAACAGGGGACAGTGTGGGCGCATCTGCTATTTCCTGACCGCAACCTCCCCCATACCCTCCCCACTCATGCCTCAATTTTTACGGCAGAACTAATGGCAATAATGATTGCCTCTTCTCGAATTCTAATCCTTAACCAAAACCAGTTACGTCATTTATTCAGATTCGCTCAGCGGCCTCCAGGCGCTCAAAACCCCTTATTCTAAAAACAATAGTATCCGCCGTACAACAATTTCTTCGGCTGCTCTACTCCAGTAAGAAACAAATCACTTTATGCTGGACCCCCTCTCATGTAGGGGTAACTGGCAATGAAATCTCTGATAGATAGGCCAAAATGGCCACCTCTTCGTTTCGGAGCTGTTCCAGGTACCTCCCTGTTGCCATTCGACAAATTCGCCTCCCATCAAATGATTAATATCCTGCTCTCCGACAAGGTTTTCGATCTTGTTGGCAAGAGAGCTGGACGAGTGATCAGCTGGGAGCGAAACTTAGAAATATAAAGCCGAACATTGGTGAGTGGTCTTCCCACCGACGAAAGCGCTTACACGAGATGATACTTGCACGCCTCCGTATTGGCCACACCAATATCACTCACAGTCACTATATGTCACGGGACCCTCCTCCCATCTGTAAATTTTGCAGTCGCCATACCCCGCAATCTGTTCGACATATCTTCATTGATTGTCCCCAACTGGACCCTATTCGCCGTCGTCATTTTCCTACTCCATAGACCTTTCTAAAAGATTGTCCCATATCTTATCTGAATCTTCCCACTTTAGTAGTAACTATTTTCTTGTATCTCCAAGAAGCGAAAATTCTTTACAATATATGATTTTGTTATGTAATATTAGGACTATTTATAATGTAAGGTTATAATTTTTATTTATTTTTTGACTGCATATTCACTTCGCCATTTAAATTTTCCCTGACATTCAAAATATGTACATGCCAGGAACCACCCATGATGTTGATTTTTCCAGCTCAGTATGGCCGATTCTTTGTGAGCCGTGATAAGTATAGTATATGCTCCAACAAAAATGATACATATATATATATATATAT
>JABUQX010003615.1:0-27500 GCA_015478945.1 Trachelipus rathkii | reverse complement strand
ATAATATATATATATATATATATATATATATATATATATATATATATATATATATATATATATATAACTATATATATACTACCATATATATATATATATATATATATATATATATATATATCCAGAAAACAGATTTAGCAAATTTAATAAGGTGGAGGAGCAGCATTTGGTGCATTCGGCTGTGGGTAGTATGGCTGTTGCATCGGCGCCGGTTGAGGATACTGTGGATATGGAGCTCTAGAAGAATATATATATATATATATATATATATATATATATATATATATATATATATATATATATATATATATATATATATATATATATATATATAGTAGTATATATATATATATATATATATATATATAGTTAAATGGCAAATATATATAATTTAATGAAGTCAGTAATCAACCGATAAAAACAATGAACATCACAAGTTATAGTAAAAAAAAAATAATTAAAAGAATATTGTAATTGTATAGATTTTTTAACAATTTATAGACTACTAATCTGTTATTAGACTTTCAATAACCTATATAGTCTTTTTTCAATAACCTATATAGTCTTTAAAAGATATCCAGAAAATAATAATAAAGAAATAAGCCACAGAATAGCAAGGCACAGTGCCAGGGTTCGATACTTTGGGGGGAGGTCTTAGGTAGAAATAACCTAAAATAGTTTCCCTCCTAGAATTTATTAATATAAAAAAAAATACTTATAAAAAAGTGGTCTACATTTTTAGAATTTATTCTTCGTAAACTTATTTAAAATTTTGAAGATTAAACCTTTTTAATTTTTTTTCTTTGAACGGTTTACATTAATCCACATTAATATCATATAAAACCTTTAAAAAAAATCATGGTTGTCTATCACAGTGATATCGCGAATATTCACATCAATATATGCAGAAAATTTGCAAACCTTTAGAGGGTAATTGTATAGATTATGACCGTATGGAAAAAAATCGATATTTTTCCGATAATCGATATTTTTCCTCCCCATGCAAGACGAAGAAAACGTTCTGACATTTAATTAATGTTACGTTGCCTCATTTACTTTATTTATATATACCATGCTATATAACTTATATAAGATATATATATTATATATATATTATAATATATATAAAATATAATATAGTATATATATATATATATATATATATATATATATCTATATATATATATTAGGGATGTACCGGAACGATCCCGGCCGGAACCTCGATTTTTGGAAGTTCCGGTTCCCCGGAACTAACCTGGTTCCGGCCGGAACTAACCGGAACTTGTCTACTTTTCAAATGTCTTCTTAAATAAATATTCAGCAATTGAGTTTGTCCATTACACATTCTTGATTCATTGCCTAAAAAATAATATTGAAAATTGATATACAGTCGTGCCCTCGGGTAGAACGGGTTTAGGTATACCCCCGCGTTATAGGCGAATATCGCGTATAACTTAAACCCCCTGAAAAATCATTAATTTTAAAATTTTTACCTTTGTCTAAAGGTGAATAAAATAGCAGCAGTATTTTATTTATCCTTAATATAATTGAATAAATTTTGCAGATACAATGTTATTTTCAGAACAGTATATATAAACATATTTTTTTGACTAGTTAATTAGTAGGAGTATGTCATTACATTACGGTACAGTACTCTACATATCTTAAATGAGCAAAAAAGTTTTTAGAGTTTTTTAGGATTGAAAAAAATAAACAATGTACAAACCTTTAAAAAAATTTGAGATAAAATTGTTTTTATATATTTAATTAAATAGTCTAAGTATTGGAATAGAAAGTTTTAAAATTTAGCCAATGTGCACGAAAATATATTTCTTTCAAATTTAGTAAATGAATTGAAGGTAAAGCGCTGAAGCAGTCCCAGTAATCTGTTGGTCTGCTATGGCTGCTTTTTGAGAAAACATTGTTATCGGGTAAATTGACGCTTAAATTATTTCAAGATCAGCAAATGGTTCAATTTTTTCTTTCATTCTTTTTTTTAACATATGTATGTATTATTTTTATTTATTTTTTGCAATTTTAATTTTAATTTTTAAGGTATTGAACAAATGTATTTCAGAATTTTAATTTTGTTTTATTTTTTTAATTTTGTAATTTTAATTTTTCTTTTTTATTATTTTTTGCCCAAACGCGGTTTATAGCAAGATCGCGTCTATAAGACCGCGTCTACGAGGACGACTGATGTGAACAAATATCAGGATAAAATGACCTTCGACTCTATACTTTCGGAAACTTAAATATGAAACAATATTTTCACTCTCGAACGGGTAGCTTTAATACTCTAGAACGGGCTTGGAATATTTTGATTTTTTACTTTTTTATTTTTTTTAGACACAAAATTGCCTTTAATTATTATTTCTATAAATCAAAGAGCCCTAATTATTGTCTAATTAATAATAAGTTAGGTAAAAAGCTTTTTTTTTTTAATTAAATATAATATATATATATATATATATATATATTATATAAATATATATATATATATATATATAATATATATATATATATATAATATATTATATATATTATATATTATAAATAATTATATATATATAATATAGATATATATATATATATATATAATATAATAATATATATATTATATATTATTATATATATATAATATAATACTAAAGTTTTATTTGACTGTATAATATCTGAGAACTCTAATTTTATTTATTTCTTTATTAAGAAATGACTTGAAACAACATTGATGAATTTACTTTTTATATAGAGGAAATATACTTATCATTAATTAGGTAATAGCTAGGATTATTATTAATTTAGAAAAAAAAGTGGTCTAAAAAATAAAATAAAAAAATAAATAACGATTTTATTAATAAAAAAATAAATACGTAAAAAAAATCAATTGATTTTAAATAATTGATCTTTTTTGTGCCAATCCTGCTCTAGAATCTAACCTGAGGATAAATAAAATTTGTTACAGGGTATTATTATTATTATTATTATTTTTATTATTATTTTTCCTATTTTTATGAAATCTATTCTTAGTTTTATTTATGATTGTTTTCCTTATTAAAACATTTTCTTTTAAAGTAGAAACTACTACAAGACAAAATATCTAAACTGTTTAAGCAAAAAATTTTACAATTTTTAAAACAAGATTTCATAATTTTTTTACTTAAAAGAATTTATTGAATTAGTTGAAATGTGTTGTGTAGTCAAGTAAGTACCTTCGAATTTTAAATGGAACGTCATCTCCAAACCTCAAAAGGTTAATAAATTCTGAAAAAAATTTAACACTTTGTAGAGCCCAGTAGACTTTATATTAAGTTGCGTTCTCCAGTAGCACCGACTGCAGCCCGGGCGGGCCACAGCATCGTTTCCAGAGCCCGTCTGCGCACTTCTACGTCACGTATAAACGTCACAGTCAGGCGTCCGTTGTTAAATCCTTGATTTCGGAAATTAATGGCTGTGCTTTGAGCGGAAGAATACTTGGTTTACAAACAAATCTTTTACAAAACATGGGTTCGGAAAGTGGCTTGCCAAAATTTTTAATATTTCAGTTAACTTTTATATTAGGATACTAATATATCGTATTATCAATAAAATAAGATACATATAAGTATAAGAGTCATGGGCGTAGCAGGATTTCATTTAGGGGGTGCAAAGGTTGAGTGATATAGTATTATAATAGTATATATATATATATATATATATATATATATATATATTATATATTATTAATATATATATATATATATATTATATAATATCATATATATATATATATTATATATATATATATATATATATATATATATACTATATATATATAATATTTATAATACGTTTGCAATTAAAATTTACTACTGCATTATCATCGACGTTGATGTATCCTTTTTCAGTTTTTCCCTAATAAACCCATAAAAAACGTCGTCTGGCAAAAATATTAAGCGTTCAATTTTTTTTATTTGCAGATTTAGGGGGGGGCAAGTGTCCCCCTGCCCCCCTGTATATCCCATTGAATAAGAGGATTGTTTACAAATTGCACAGCTGATCCGACTGGCCGCTCGGCCGTTTCACAGGTACTCCAAAATTTCTTGCTCTGTGGTTAATGTAATTTTTTTCAATTGAAGCGTTTCCGAGTCGATTTGCACACGGGCTGCACTCGGCTTCAGGAAACGCAGCTATAGTATATTCCTTTTCTACTTAATAAATTTATTGATCCGCTTATGCCAAAATTTGGCTTGCAGAACTAAGAGCTCACAGGTATGGATATGACAAGATGACAGATACTTCTAGAGAAACTCCACTTGTTAAATCAGACAAGTTTTAAATAGAAAATAGCTGCGTTCCAGAAGCCCGACTGCCCCGTGTGCAAATCGACTCGGAAACGCTTCGAATTGAAAAAAATATACATTAACCAATCAGAGAACAGGAAAAATTTGAGTACCTAGAAACGGCCGAGCGCGCCCGTCGGATTAGCTGGCTGGCAATTGTAAGCAATACTCTAATATACTTATATGTATCAATTTTATGAAATGATAGATATATTAGTAACCTTAATATAAAAGTTAACTAAAAATATATTAAAAAAATTTTGGCAGCCCTTTCCGACACATGTTTTGTAAAAAAGATTTGTTTGTGAACAAAATATTCTTCTGCGCAGCCCGACCGTTTATTAATTCTCGAAATCAAGGATTTAACAACGGGCGCCACTGACTGTGACGTTTACGTGAACGTAGAAGTTACGTAAACGGGCTGAAACGATGCATGTGTAGCCGCCCGGGCTGCCAGTCGGGCTTTCTGAAAACGCAGTTATGTAAAGTGTAGCTGAAGTTGAAAAAGTGCCGTCCGGCCGGAACTTCCGCCGAACTTTTTCAAGTCCAGGAAAGTTCCGGTTCCGCCGAACCAAAAATTCTGTTCGCTAATCCACTAATATATATATATATAAATATAATATATAATATATATATATTATAGTATGATTATATGGTTGTTTCGGTTTAGACACTGCTAATTTGAGGTGTATGACTATTTTGTTAAGGAACACGGAGTAAAATTCTAAGTAAGTATACTTAACAACATTCTTATCATAAACCTAAACGAGTAGGGACCTAAACCAAATGTAATATATATATATATTATATATATAGATATATTATATATATATATATATATAAGTATATAGTATATAATATATATATAATATATATATATATATATATATATATATATATATATATATATATATATATATATATATTAATACTTAGATGTGGCAACTTTTTTTTTCGTTTTCTTGCATGTGGAGGAAAAATATTAAAAAAAAAATTGATTGGCAAAAAAAATATCGATTTTTTCCATACGGTCTTAATCTATACAATTACCCTTTAAAGATCCGGATTCTCGTCCGCAAAGACGTAGGTATAAAATATCTTCGAATATCAAAAAGTTTTACACCTGCATGCGACATCGCTTGTCTATATGATAACCATCTTCGTTGCAAGGGATGAGTTTACATATTACATTTTCCATTTTACTGTATTTAATTAATCTGATAATTTTTAAAGAGATGTCTCAATCAATAAATAAAAAACCCTAGTGTCCACCCCTAACCCCCGTGTCCACTATTGAAACACCCATGATTGAACGCAAAATTGTAAACTTCATATAACAATTAACTTTTTCTACATAACAAAAATAAGCAAAAAAATTAATAAAAAAATAGGCAACTAAAACTATGATGCTTTCAAACATATAAGGAGTGTCCGTTTGGTGTGAAAAAACTATGCGTCTCATATTAGCCATATCAAAAATCTGAGAAAAATGCTCTAGTGATTATATATATATATATATATATATATCTATAATAATTATATAATATATTATATTAATATAAATTTAACCTATATATACATATATAAATATATAATATATATTAATATATGAGCACACCTCCTAAGATTGTGTTCAGAGAGAATGACAAATCTTAGGGTGATGCTAGTGTGAGAAGAATATGATAAAGAGAGAATGAACGTATTAGAGATTGGTGTGTGTGTGAAGAAAGGGGTAAATGAGAGAATAAATGAAAGTATGTGAATGGTTGGTCATTTGGAAAGGATAAATGATAGTAGGTTGGTTAAGCGGATGTATAGCTGTGAGTGTGTTGGAACCGACCGGCTGGGGAGGACGAGAGAAGTGGATTGAGTTCTGTGAACGAATGTCTCTGAAGGAGAGAAATGGAGATTTGGCAGAGGCGAGAGTAAGAGTGCATGATAGGAGAGAATGGCGGGCTTTTGTATGGGGGCATGTTGTGCCACCTGGAGCCAAGGGGATGAACCCTTACATTGACGAAATTTACCATAGTGAGGGTCCGTCGCGGTCCCATGTGCTCTAGGTGGATTTTCTTCTTGTGACAGCTTCTCACTAATTATGGTAAAGAGGGGGCGGAAGACCGCTTGCGGCAAATTTCTTTCTATCCGACTTTGTGCATGTTGCTTCCTTACTGCTCTTCTCTTCTTCGATGCTTGTACAGCACCTTACCTCCAATCTTGGGGATTAAAGAAGAATTTGAGAAAGAAAGAAAGAAAAAATATAATACAAATTATATATATATATTATAATATATAATATATATATATATATATGTGTGTTTAGGTGTGAAGAAGAATTGAGAAAAAAGAAGGATAGTAAGCATGTTAAAGACCAATTAGGGTGGACGCTGTGGTGGTGTTGAAGAAAAGTAAAATGAAAGAAGTAAACGAGAGTGGCATTGGGATGGTTTGAATCATATGAAAGAATGGATGATAGTCGGTTGTTAAAAGCGGGTATAAGTGGGAGTATGTGCTGGGAAATCGACTGATGGTAGATTGAGCAGTAAAAGGAAATTGCCGAAAGAGAGGAATGTGAGTTTGGCAGAGATGAGAAGAAGGTGAATAATAGAATGAAGAGGCGGGGTTTTGTGAGGGGGTATGGTGGTTATGGCCTGGCCAGGATGAAGCCCTTATTGACTAGATCACAGTGAGAATCTCGTCACCAGTTCTCGTGAAAACCTAGGTGGCATTTTTCTGACTGAGACGAGTTTCTCAACCTAAGGTATAAAATGGGACAGTAAAGGGGGAGCGAGGGGGGCTTCTTCGACTTAAGTCATGCTTCTTCTACTACTTTTCCGTTTCCGGCTGTATGTGAATGCACCTCAACCCCATTTGGGGAAAATAACTGATCGATAAATTGATATAAATATAATATATATATATTATATATATATATATATATTATATACTATATATTTTAAATATATGTATTTATATATATATAAATATATATATATAATATATATATATATATAGATATATATAATTATATTATATAATATATTATTATATATATATATATATATATATTTTGTGTACCTGAATTGTTTAGCCAAACTTTGAACTGTAGTTGTACTGCCCCAACCGATAAAAAAATTCAGTGAACAAGTGTAATAACATGCATCCATCAAAAGATACAGCGATTTAAAATCGTACCAACCGGAGAATAGGAATGTCATACCATGCGAGTGCATTATGCTAGTTGACCTGTCGTGGTTGATATGTTGGGAATTTCCTGCGAAGGACACATAAAATATGTATGTGTAGCTAAAATATGTACACATTTGGAAGTCATATACTACATGCTATTGTTTTATTGCGTATACCAGCATAAAGACCCAAATATATATCCCAAGTTGAAACGAAGAGGTTACGATGACACAAATAAGAAAGATGAAGGATGTAATTTGAAACAATCAGTAGGGAAAGTTTATTGCAAGAATTTCTATTACCTAATATATTTATAGGCGATGATCGGAATGATGTCCACGTGCAGAAATACAAATCTCACATAGTCCTAGCATTATCTGACGAACACGCTCCAGGATTTCGAGTGTATTCCTTATAAAGAAGTCATGGTCTATAATTTATACATTCGCAGGGAGCGTTTACAGTCTGAACTGGTGTGGCATACACAATTCCTAATATATGGCCCAAAAAAGACAAAGTTCAATGAGTTGCATTCAAAAAACTGTCTACCACACCACGCTATCAGTTTTCCTCTATCAGTCCAATGGTTATGAGAAATATCGTCTAGATACTGTCTGGCAACCGAACTAAAATGTGATGGAGCACCATCCAGCATGAAACAAATGCCACGGCAAATGGAATGTCCTCCATTAGTTACGGCAGCTCATGCTCCAAAAATTCTCTACTAGATTCTTCATCTAATGTGCCTGATAAATACTTCGGTCCTACCAAATAATCACCAAAGATACCGGCCCACACATTACATGCAAATGTTTGTGATGTCGACATTCTTTAATAGCACATATGGGTTTCCATCGGCCCATTAATGCTCTTTGTTTTTTATTCACAGTCGAAACTCTCAGAAACTTCGCCTCATCAGTAAACCGAACACATGAATAAAATATGTAATGAAGCACTCTTATAGAAACCACTGTAAAAACGTGTCCATGGTTGAAATCTGCGTCGGTAAGAAACTACACTCGCTGTACGTGATAGGGGTGTAGTTGTTGTTCGTGAAGAGTTCTATATACATTTTGGGTGCTGTGCACGGGCTAAGTTCAGGATATATATCAATGATGTCAAGCACATTATCCTCTACATCGGGTATTCGGATATCTTGTAGCAGCAAAGTCGGTGGTTCAGAGTTGGAAAGTACCTCGCTCCCAGAGACGCCGGTGTATTGCCACAAGCGTTCTTTTCGACCGAAATCTTTCAATGAGTACTCTATATTATGGGAAATTATTACTGCTAGCGGCTATTACAAAGGTAAAGACAACGATAATGATTGCTAACAGTTACGCACGACAAGTGGCAATAATATAACTAGATTGTTTTACATATCAAGAATATATGATATAACGTATGAACAAAATATTTATAGAGAACTTCCCCAAAGGTACATTGCAATGCTTCACATCCATTTGCAAGAAATTCACTCAATCAATGCCCGCGATATGTCTACTCACAGAATGGACTCGAACAGCATAAGCTTCCTATTCTAAATTTGGTACGAATTTCTGTTCGATGCAATTTTTGAATGGTGCATATTAGTAAACTTTTTCCTTCGTTGGGGTCAGTACAACTGCTATTTCAAGTATGTCAAGCAATTCAGGTAGTTAGGCCTTATATATATATATATATATATATATATATATATATATATATATATATATATATATAAATATATCTTTATATACATATATATATTTAAATATATATAAAAATAGATATATTTATTTTTTATATATATATATATATATATATATATATATATATATATATATATATATATATATAATATATATATATATATATATATATATATATATATATATATATATATATACTATATATATATATAAAAGTTAAACTACCTTTTAAACAGCTGAAGGACAATCGGGATGCGTGCAAAGAAAAATAAATTCATCTCAACCTCACACGGCTGAAATCAACAGTTCTCATTATACATGACTTTTTGTGCAAAAAACTAAATAAATAAACAAATAAATAAATATATAATAATAATAATAATAATAATAATAATAATAATAATAATAATAATAATAATAATAATAATAATAATAATAATAATTTTATTTTCACTCAATTTCATTCTTTAGGCATGCTGCATGTGAATATTAAATAAATTTGCATTTGTTTGAAAGGAGTAGCAAATATTTGTAATCAACTAAAACTGTTCATGTTTACTAAACTAATGTGACAAAAATAAAATGATGTGTTATTAGGTTACGATTATCTAGATCTCAAAACGTTCACTGAATTAATAGCAAGAAAAAATGCCTTGTACGATTTACAGGAGGTTATACAATGGTGCTAGTGGATTTGCATCAATTTCTGGTGGTACCTAGAACCTCGTTGGTAGGTACTAGGTAACTGCCAACGAGGTCCTAGAAGGCATTTTTCCTCTAATATTTTTCGTGTAATATGAAAAATTATTAAAAAAAAAATCTATAAAAAATTTTGATGTTCTACAGTAAAGATTAGTAACAGTTTTAATGCAAAAACAATTTTTTTTTTATTTAAGATTATTCACGCGTCTTGCCTAACCACCTGCGGGGGGAGGGGCATTTGGGTATATTTCTGGTTGCTGCTGTTGCATTTGGTAGTTGGCGCCTGGTTGACCTCCTCCTCCTCCTCCACTTCCTTTAAAGAAAGGAAGTTTGCTACGCATGTTCCTAAAAAGAGAACAAACATTATAAACAAGTTATTAAAAATACATTAAAAACTACTACTCTATTAAAAACTACATCAGTATATGAAAACAACATTTGTTAAAAAAAAAAAAAGTTTTTTGATCAAGAAAACGAATAAAAATCATAAATAAAAATAGTTATAACATATTTCAGTTATCTGATTAAATAATAATCATTAAAATCAATTATTTAAATAACTTTGAACAATTTCTGACTATTTTAAATTCACGTAGAATATCATATTTTAAAGTATAATAATAATACTAATAAATAATACTAAAAATAATAATAAAAAAAATTTATTTCCGATATATATATATATATATATATATATATATATATATATATATATATATATATATATATATATATATATATATATATATATATAAAAAAATATATATATATATATATATATATATATATATATATATATATATATATATATATATATATCCTTCATTGAAAGGGCTCGTGCGACACGCCTTGCAACACAATCTCATCCTTCTCAGTCCAACTTTCTGACCCTAGACTTAACCGCTAAGCTCAATCTTATATATGCTCCACTGATAAAGTTTGGAACACACTTCCTTTGTCTATTTTCCCCCCCCTTCACACCTTATTGAAGTGAGGCATGGATGTGTCATGTCTCCTTGGCTATTTAATTTTATATGGATGCGGTGATGAAAGAATTAAATGTAAGAGTGGTAGGGAATGGGGGTTTATACTAATAGAGAATGGAAGAGAGTGAGTGGAGAGTACTCTGCTTATTGTACGCAGATGATTTGGTTTTGTGTGGGGAATCTGAAGAAAGTTTGAGAGGATTGGTAGAGGGGTGGGTTGGAAAGGTGTATAAAAGGAGAGGTTTGAAAGTAAATATAGAAAAGAGGAAGATGATGGTGCTAGGTGAGGAGATTTCGCAGTGTGAAATCATGTTTGATGAAAAGCAACTGGAACAATTATCAGAGTTTAAATATTTAGTATATATGTTGGATGAAAAGGGAATGGATGAGGTAGAGTGTAGTAGAAAAGTTATAAGTGGTAGCAAGGTGGCTGGTGCAATTAAATCTTTGGTGAATCCATAGGTATTAAGCCTTGAGTGAGCTACGGTTTTGCATGAAGGTAGGTAGTTACCGGTGTTAATGTATAAGAGGTACAAATAAGAGGTACAGATCTAAGGTTACGTCTGTTTAGATAGATAATCTTACGGGTGGGTGGGTTAGGTGTGAGAAAAATTGATAAAATGAGGAATGAATGGGTTAGGGAGTTATGTGGTGTGAAGAAAAGCGTAAATTAGAAAATAAATGAGTGTATTAAGATGGTTTGTTCATATGGGAAGGATGGATGATAGTCGGTTGGTTAAGCAGATGTTTAAAGAGCAAATGTGTTGGGAATCAATTAGTTGAGAGATCGAAGAATAAAAGTATTGAATCAGTAAAGGAGTGTTTGAAGGAAGGAATGTGAATTTAGCAGAAGTGAGAAGAATGGAGCATAATGGGGGTAAATGGTGTGGATTTGTGAAGGGGTATAGTTGTGGGCCTACTGGCCCTGGGAATGAACCCTATAGTGACAGAATATCACAGTGAAAGTCTGTCAAAGCCTTGTGAAACCCTCTGGGAATTTTAAGCATACGAGCTCTCACTTAGGGTTTTTAGCATCATGTTCATTCACTTAACCATCTCTATTTTCTTGATGTTACTCATCCTACCCACATTCATGTGAAATGAATTAAGATATATAAATATATATATATATATATATATATATATATATATATATATATTATATATATATATATATATATATATTATATAATATATATATATATATATACGTATGTAATATATAATTATATATATATAATAGTATATATTATATATATATATATATATAGATATATATATATATATATTATATATAATATAAATATATATAATTATATAGATATATATTATATATATATATATATATAATATAGTAGATATATATATTATATATATAAATATAATATTAATATATATATATATATTATATATAATATATAATATATACTATAATCATTATAATATATATATTATATATATATATAAATATATATAATATATATATATATATATATAAATATATATATATACTAATACTATATAATAAAATTTTGAAAAATAAAGAATTCTCTCATTCATGTGATCTCTATTTGGCACTTAAACCTTATTTCTTTTATTTTAGATACAAGTGGCAGCACATTTGTTTATCAGATTTGTTAAAGGCAGCCTTCGGGATGCTTTGAAAATTTTTGCAGAATCGTATCTTCACAGGATTTGAATCCTTCTTCAAAGTATTCACCCTATATACAAAAAGACACAAATGGAGAAAAGCCATTATTCTCTGCAAAGGAACGTTTACCAATAAACACTTTATGGCATTTTGCAACCGTTACAGTTCAATGACGCCTTCACTATTCTTTTCAAATGGTCCCAACCTCCCAATTTATCTCCACGCATCGATTCAGAAGTTTGCATCTGACTCTCATTAACATTTTAAAGGACTCTGTAAAGGTAATTTTGTTTTATTTCTACATTCAACGTCAAAAGTAAGCAATATGAGACTTCAAAAAGATATTGCATATATCAAACAAGCTCTAGAAGAGGGCTTGAAATAACATTTAACATTTATTAGAGTTTTTAAAGTAGGAATATTCATGAAAGTGAGAATTCTCCCCCTCCCTCGCATAAAAAAAAAAAGAGTATGCTGAGCGAATTTTAATTGTTCCATAAATTAGAACTTGTGACCCTGGCCGTTTATAACTCAATGACTGTCACAAAATATTTCTACCCAATAAAATTTAGGATTATACTGAATATCCCTCATGAACATTCCATCACGGACAACTTGACATTAATTAGATGTGAGATAGGGATGTTCGGAACCTAAGCCGAAATTACACTAGTTAGTTAGAATGAACATGATTTCATTCGAAAGGAAAGCCCTCTCCAAAATCATCTCTTAAGTGAGAGCTCATCGCAGTTAAAAAAATCCACCCTAAGGCTTTACAAGGCTGCGACGGACCATCGTGAATAGTCGTCAATGTGGGCTTCATCCCTTCAATCAAAGACCCTGCAAATATTCACTCTTTTTGCACCTTTCTTCTATCGTTCTGTCAAATGTAGCTTTCTTCCTTTCTTAAATTTCCTTTACTGACTCCAATCACTTTTTCTTTGGAGGTTTCACAGCCACCGATTGCCCAGCATACTCCATCACTACTGCATCGCTATCATCCATCCTTCCGACTAGTCACCAAACCACTACACTTCCAGCACACAATCGTTCTATCTCGCTCATTTTGCGCCTGGTTCCTCACACAACAACAACTTCCCGAACACATTATTCCAATCATTTTAATATACATGTACACCTAACACTCCCCTAAATTATCCCTCTGAATACATTGTACTTTAGATCCATACCCTCTAAAATGGATTTGATCGCTTCATGATTTTTAAAATTTTAAAAGGTGAGCATTCTATAGCTCTATTCAATATTAATTATTGTGTTGCGTAAATTTCCGAGAGTTCCAATGTACTGTCAATGCATTGGAAAAGCATTCTCGTTGCAGTTCAAACTTCAATGTAATTCGCCATCAATTGCATCGCTGCATTAGTATGGCAAGCACAATTCTTCTACAGTTTCCAATGAATAGCGGTTCAGAGTTCCTTCAAATTATCAAGAAATACTTTAGCATTGATGTTGATGGCACTTGTACTGTGCTAACTGAATTCAGTTTTGCAGATACTGCGCGGATGCCAGCAGGACTTTTTGATAGTTTCCGTTTATCAAAACTGAATATTTAAAAAAATTGAAGATGTGACGTAATATACCTTAAGAAGAAGATTTAAAAGAAAGTAAAACAAACGTGTTCCATATATGTGTGGTGCGATGATGCGTCTGCTCTGAAGTAATTCAGATTTTAAAACCTACCAGGAACTCCTTATGATAAGGTCAAAAGAAGAATTTTCAGATTACCCCTTTCAGGACCGACGAGGGTTGAAAATTGCATGTTGTATATAGCTTCAGATATCTTCTAGAGTGCTTAAGAAAGCCAATGTTTGCTACAACCTCCAAAAACCATCACTTAACAATGCTTGTGTTTGTCTTGCATAATTCTATTGATCAGGAAAGTGAGGAGCTTCAAGTCGGACCAATTATTCGCCCTAGGCATGATTTTGAGGTCGAAGAAGATGGCATCCTACTCACAACGGTCTTGGTCGTCTATGAGCGCAAGACAACATTGTCCCTCCCTTTTACCACTACAGAACATACCGAGAAGTCGAGTTATGCACAGCATAAGCTATATTGTATAATTTGCTGAATACTTTACACTGTTGCCACAGTGCTCCTGCACGTTACTAGCATTGCTCGTAATCAATAAGATTATCTTTTCTATTACTATCTTTCAGTGTTAAATATTTCCTTAATACATATTTGAAATTTACCTAAATTTAGATTTAGTTTTATTGAAATTTTTATTTAGAAGTTTATTATACTTTACCATATACAACTCTTATATAGGAATATTTGGTGTTTCTCGCATCGACCAGATAAGAGCGCTTCGTAGATTATCAAATATTACATTTGTGTACGAATTTATAAAAAAGTAAGCTTAGTGGTTAACTTATCTTAGGGCTTAATTGCTTTAATTAGCTTTCCTACTATTTTTCCTTTGTGTTAACTTAGTATTACACTTATATTATTTTTTTAATATATTTTTGAGCAGCATCATGTTTTGTCTATTTTATAATAAGGTAGTAGGAGATTTGCAAAGCTTGAACAGGGCAACACATTACGCATAAAACATTGCCGACCAGAGCCGAAGCTCCCGCATTGTCTGAGCATGGGGTCATTCTGGGTGTGCGACACGTCCTGGTGTGGCTTGGTCGTGCCGTCATAAGGCGAGCAGGTTCACACACATGCGTGAATTCGCCGAACTCCCCCATGTGTGGTGGTCATTTTGGGCGAATCGTTCTGGTATTTGTGGTTTTAACATATAGTCCATCTTTGGGTAATATTGACATCGTATCTCACATGAAGCGAATGTTAAGAACAATGCCTCCATTCCACACATTCGTCTATGTTCTCGGCTGGTATACAAGTTTATTTATGCGAAAGATAATAATTAAAGAAAGCACCACTTTAGAGTAATTACAGTTATTGGCTAAACTATAATTAATATATAGACTATATTTTCGGAACCTACGAAGTATGTAAGAAATTCTGAAAAATTAATACCTACAAATACAATAATATATCCCATCAACTTTATACATACACGTATTTATAATACAAAGTATATATATACTACTATATATATACTTTATAACTATACTTAATATATACTACCTTACTCGATTCTATACTATATATAAATATAGTATATCTTATACGATATATACCTCATTACTACTATACTATTATATCATATATCTATATAGTAGTATATATACTAACTCGTATATATACTACGGCCGTTATACTATACAATCATATATATTATTAGTATATATAATATACCCTATTTTACTCACTACTAGCCTATAGATACCTTCATATATATACGTAATGAAGCTATTACTATAATATACTATATAATATCATATTACCTTCATATCATATACGTATCGATATATCACCTCAATAATATTATACTAATACTATCACACCGTCACCGGCACTTTAAACTACCTTACGCCATGGGCCTCAAAAAACTATTTTAGCCATCATACTATATATATTATGGCACTACATATATCATATATACGAGATACTAAAATACTTATATTAGTTATGTGTACGCATCTATATAACATATATTAGTAATAATATATAGTAATATATATAGATATAATATCAACCTATAACTTTATATCATATATTATCGCAATACCTACATAAAACACTACATAACATGTCCAACAATTTAAAGCATCATTACAGCTTTTCGTCTTGCCGCTTTCATAGCAAATTGTCAATTACATATCTTGCACAAGCTAACTTTTACCCGCGGTGTGAAAGTCTTTTCATTACAAAGCTACAACAAGATCGAGACTAACGTGTGGGGATCTGAGACGGAACTGTTTAAAGGTAATTTTTAACCCTCTATAGTGGGAGAATGAGCATTCAGCCTGAGCACGTTCACTGTCGCAGGAGTACATAAAATAATTTTAAAGCAATATTCAGATTCTGGAGTTATGATCATGAAGCACTTTCCTATCATAAACTATTTGTTTAATGGACAAAGTTTACTTGCAATTACGCGTTCTTTCTAAAAGCAAAACATTTTCAAAGGATGCATTCGGCTCCAAAATCTTCTAAGTCGGAGCGATAGAATTTTTTTTAACATAATAGCTGATTTATAAATCGTCGTCTGGATAGAATAAAAACACTTACTGAAATATCGCTGTATCTCAAAACCTCCGCCTATTAATTCCTGCTTGAACTTTCTAAGTTTAGTATTGAAGTTGCTTGAAGAATGTCATATTCGATAATTTTCTCTCTCAGATCTATAGTTTAGACTACATTCTTCGATGTCTTTTTTGTAAAGATTCATTTTTCTTGGAACACCACACTTCGTTTAGGTTTCTAATGCAGCTTGAAATATTATTCACACTCAAGACACAGAGCCGGTTACTCAACAAAATTAAACGGTGCCACCATCATATTCAGATTGCCAATGTTTTATTTACCAGCAACTCCACATTTTCAAGTATTGGTTCCCATATTACAAATCACATAAGAAATTTCAAGGAATCTCCATCACCATATTTTCAAACTCCCTTTGTCCTCTGGCTGAATGACATGGTCTCTCAGTTTTTACTTCAATATAGACGTAAAGCCACCAAAGCTTCCCAAAATTGTTTAGACTTTACAAGCTTCTGCCCGAGCTGACCACCTTGTGCCACATAGTGTTTTGACAGTATACTCTTTGAAGAAAGATTCTAAGACACCCCAACGATGCGTAAGGCCGAGAAAAGAATTACTTAATATTCTGAAGCAAATGCAAAAAAAGAAACCGCCTGTTTAAAGAAACACGTGGCCATGCATAAGATCCCACTAATTAAGGGAATGACTGAAGATGGTATAAATATGCTAGATAGTTGACCTCTTTCAATTTGTTTTCAGAACAAGAATAGATTCCGACACTATCAGCAGCATTATATACGTTGACCCCGAAAACTGCGTAATGCAGATTCATTCTGCTTTGAGAAAACTCATCACCGTTTCCGCTGGTTCTTTACCCTGTCTCATAACCAGGATTTTTAATAAATCCTAAATAGCGTTCTTAGGCGTACCTTTTTTGCTAACATATCTGATGATAAAAGCTCAGCTGATCTGCTTATACAGTAATGTCTGAGTGAGGTCACGAATATCAGAAACAAATACTTACTTTTCCCGGAATTTCTTTCCACTATTCACTGTTACCGTTCTAGCCAAATTTGGATAAAGTTCTTCGTAAGTGCTATGCGATAAATAAGAAGTGCTTCCATTTTGCCTGAATTCTTACATTGAATTAGCGTGATTTTGTAAGAAAACGGCGTCAAATTTCTGTAATAAGTTCCAGAACAGCATCAAAAATTTTCCATTTCGAACGAAGCCAGCTATTTCCATCATCGCCCTCGCGAATGCATACCCCGTGAGGAAGTTTCTAAAACAGCAATTAATCTTTGAAAGTAATCTACACTCAATGGAAATCTGATGGTCGCTACGATATCATGAAGGAGGACGGAAGCTTATATTCTTACGCTCTCTTTTGGATCGTCTACCCCGTTCAATTTAAATACAGTTATCGTGGTGTGTAATCAGGTTATTATATTCCTCACATTTAATTTTGGAATGGCACCAATAGGCAGACTGGTTTTTGGAGTCTCCACTAAGGAGGGAGAAATTGTGGGGGTAACCGATCTTGCTCATAATGGGGTATGCAGGTCCTGATTTCCGTCCCCATCCTAATATTTTCAGATAAATTTTCTACTTTGACACTAAATAGTGAGGATTTGGGGGGGAAGTTCCGGGTAAGAAACGGCCGTAAGATTTTTCGCAAGATGTTCTATTTGGGGTTTATAATTTGACTTCTCCCTACCCTGCTTACTTCAACGGTCATTTAATTATCGGGTGCGGAAATCTTTTTTTTATAATGCTGGGCTTCCTTTTATCAACGAAGTACTTCTTCCTTGTCTCCAGGCACGTTTTTATATTATTTAATTTTATTATTTTCATTATTATTTTACATATTATTCAATATTATTATTAATAGGGTCTATCTTTGTACCTCTTTATTATTATTTATTGGATAGAATTATCTTTGCTCCATTATTATAATCTGGAGAGAATTATATTTGTTCTTTTATTACCATCTATATAGAGTTATCACTTATTATTATTATTATTAATTTGGGAGGTGTACTATGATGGAGTGGTAATTAATTTGATTTTGATTATTGAGGCACTATATTCTTCTTGCTCGCCGGTGTATTTATTCCTTGAAAACCTCGGTTGTTGTGCCTTTCGTATCGGCAACCACCTGTTGCACCCCGGAGTGCCTTGGTGTTGCGCTGAAGGAATTCATGGTGACTATTTTAATAAATCTACGGATTCTTCAAGCTAGTGTGTCGGCTTCTTATATTAGAGGGAAATGTGTATTGATGATGCCTTTTCCTTTTTCTGACCAACGCTCTACTCTCTAATGTACGTTGATCTCTTAGTTATGTTCCAATCCTTTTGTGTTTTTTCACTTGCCACTAGAGTAATAATTTGAGTTATACTTTTTCTACCTTTATATGTAAGCATACTGTTCTCGAATTGTGCCTTGCTTTTTTGGGACTTTTCACTCGCGTTAATTTTGAGACTCATTCACGCCGGGAACTCATTTTGTGTGTCTAGTACTACTGTACATGGTCCACAGATCAAATAAATGCCCGTATCTTTTTTGCTGGAGCATATTAAATGTTGTGCTGAAAGATTGATCCTGTAATGTATAACCCAAATACGAAAAAGATCTACCCCGTTGACAGAGGTGAGATACTAGTAACTCTTAGGAGTTATATAATGTTATCAGGAAAGGGAATATCAGACGAAACACGTACTCTTATCTTTATTTTATATTTCATTTATTTAATTATTTCTAATTGACCTATTTTAATATGGTCATAATTTAAGTTATTTAATTTCATTGTTTTAGCTTTTCTTCTGATTACATTTTTTACTTTCTATTCTTTAAATACTCAAGCTATTTACTTAATTTCTTAAATCTGTAACTCTATGTTACTTTACAAATTCCCTGGCCCGAGAGATCGTGCGTTATATAGATAGTTAGCTCTTCTGGTTCTTTACTCTTATATCTGACGCTCTCTGCCAGCGCGGATATGCAGTGGAGAGTGAAATCAATGACTTCAAAAGACTATCCATTGTTTTTTTATAAATTCCCGTTCTTCAAGGCTACAAACAAGAAATAAACTATTATGGTAAAATATTTTATATATAATGTGTACTCACAGACTTTCACTTATAGCTGGTGGGCACGGGTCAGAGGACTTCCGGCCTGGCTCAGGGCCAGAGCATCTAGGTATTACACCGCGCCCACTTCTCATGTTGCAACTCCTACAGTACTATCTCCTTCTATGCTGGACCCGGGGCACCTACGTGATACATCACACTACACACACCACACCATCTCTCTTACTATCAGGATATATAGATCCTACTATATTTATTTTACGGTCTAGCACTTTAACCCACTCATACCTATAAATCCTAATACCAGCCTTTTTCACACTTCCGCACTTGGTTACAATACAGGTTAGATCACTTAGGTTTTTTTGCGAGCACATCACTTTCGACTAGTTGTATTACCTCTTATCTATGATATACTGAGTAAAGTAAATATTGTGAGCAAGATATAAATTAAAAGCAAATACACAACTGTTGCTTTTTTTATATTATATAACCATAAAACTCACTATGTATCATACCTATACCCCGTGACGTTCCCGCACACGATATATTGGTATCGACCTAGTCTGGGGTTTCTACGGACTCTAATACCTCACTATTATAGAGAGGTGGATCGCCGGTGAGGGGGTCACTTTGTCTCACCTCACTGTATGTCCTTACCCGAGTATCGTTCTTGCCGGGTAAATCTAACTACTAAAGATATAATACTATTATAATACTTTACATTTTCTCTATACTCACGGTACTAACACTCAATAAGAGCTCCTTTGTAGTGACAACTTATTTGCCTTCACTCTATAGTGCTGACTCATCATGCATAGATTTACAAAGGTCTCACTCAAGGCGAGTTAGCACTATTTCCGTAGTGTTAATAGAACTTTTATCACTTAACTAATATTTAAGGAAGTTATTAATAAAACAGTATATGAATTAATAAATTTAATATTGTTTTTTATATTTAAAGTTTCTTGATACTCGCTGAATTAATACTTATGTACTGCAAATTCACAAATGGTTTTTAATTTTATCCTATGTTACTGATGATTTATAAATATAGTTTTTAAGTTCATTGGCAAATTAAACCTGTGTTTGTTGTAAACTTGGCAATAATTATAAATATTCATTATTATTAACTATATATATTTAATTAATATTAATTTAATAAGTATATATAATATCTATAGTATATATATATATATTTATATATAATATATATATTCTATATATATATATATATCTATTCTATATAGAATATATATACTATAACTATATTAACTATATACTCTCTAATATATATAAATAATTATATTATAACGTTCTATATATATTATATATCTACATATATCTATATATATATTAATCATTACTTGAACGCAGAAGATATTGTGTATGTGTATTATGGTTGATGTATATGTAGTGTGTGTGTGTGTGTATGTGTAAGTGGTTCTTTATGAATTAGTTATTTATTATAGTATGTTATTATCTATCGCACATTGACTTACAGTTACTTAGTGAGCATTTTATGGCTACTATCTGTATCCGGTATAATACAGCTCATATATGATACCTCACGGTTTATACGTACCTGTTTATATTTTACAATATATCCGTCACTCACAGATATTTTGAGTGTATACTCCTACCTTATTATATCTGACTTTACTGTATGGTTATCTTATAACTATGTGCGGTACAACTATGACGCTCCTACTTTCTACAATTAAAAAAGTCTAAGTTAACAATCACTGAGTTTTTTTATGTACGGTCTCTTTTAGTACACTTATGCGCGTGGAGGGGATATTGATCGGTACACGATGTATTAGGCTGTATACATAAGTTTTTTTGATAAATAACGCAGTTGTCAGCTCGTCATTAAAAATTTTTGAAGCCCAATTTTTTACCTTTTTTGAGCCCTTTTTTAGGGCTTGACCGTTTTTGTGACCTTGACCCTTATTATATTTTTGATCCCCCAAAATTTCTTTTACGTCTGTCCTTGACCTTTATTGGGTCCCTTGACTACTTTTATTCGGGAAGCTCTTTTCACCTTTTTTTTCGACACTAAATCCTTTGATCTTCCATCGGTGTCTATATTTGGCTCACATCCTGGTATCTTTATTCCTGGTCAATGCCCTCCTAAATTTTTTATTTAGGCTACCCTAATTCTTTTTCTTGACAACCTATCATTTTTTGCAACTAGTCAGTCTAAATTTTTGGCAACTCCTCTAATTTTTTGGCAACTCTCTCTAATTTTTTCGGTCACACTCCCTAATTATTTTGTCAATGCACTCAATTTTTTTTCGGTCAATCTTATACTGATTTTTGGAACCTGTATCTGAAAGAATAAGGGTTGCGCCAATACGGTTGCTTCGTAAAGCACCGTTTGAACGTATTAGTCCCCGGTACTAATTCACACCCTCTATTCGTAATATCGCCCCCTAATTTTTCGACCATCTATCTCCGATGGTCTACAATTTTGCCCGGTAATTATTTTGGCTACCTTTGATTCTTTATTCCTCGTGGTGACTCATTTTTTGGAACTCCTACGTACATATATTTTTGGTTACCTATCTTTCGTGTCTATCCTCCATGTGGTCATACTTTACTTTACCACTCCTGTCGCTCCAATACCTAACTGCCTTATAGGTGGCTTAGCCCTTATTTTTTTAGTATTAATTTCGGTTAACTAACTACATAACACGCGGGCGCGCTGACAACAACATCAGCAACATATCACAATCATACCTCACACTTATCACTAAACAGACATCTTACAACTCAATACACATCCACACACATATCTCATCAACCTCACACACAATTATGCCTACTAGCACCTAGTGCCTCCATATATGTCTATTACTATTACCCTATCAGCTTCCCCACATAGCTTAACACCTCCTAGTCATATCACCCTAACGGTCTAGACCAACTCTAACATAGCCTACTCAACCTAACCAGTACCTATATCCACGACTAGCCTTTACCAAACTCCACTCCTCTTGTCATGCTAAGCACTGTCCAGTGGTATTACTCATAAGCCCTATTTTTTAGTTCGGCTTGAGACCTACCTCGAACTATTCATTCAGGCCTAACCCCCTCACATATTTTCAACCCCTCTTCTAGCCTACCCTACAGGCACTCACTGCCTCTCCCAGGCACTTGCTCTTGGGCCATTTTCCTCCACCCATCCTTCCTTATGACTCCTCAGCTACGCTAAGGATCCCCCTCCATCACCTATCACCCTCGCCTCACCACTCGGCTTATTTTTTCCCATATTGTCTCTTGCCTTTCTTGTCCACGACTAGTTCTATGTAACAGCCTTTAGCACACATAACGCACCTTCTCCTAGTCTTTAGCCTATATAACATGTAGGTTCATTATTTCGCTACACCTAGCCTACGCACCCAGACCTTCAGCCCCCCAAACGCCTATCACCTTATGATTCTTTCGCACTGGCCACAATATTGATATCATTAAACACCCGTGACAAACCCATACTCTCTGACGCTATCCTCTTAGACGTCACCATACTTCACACTTAGATGGTCCGACCTTTTCCACTCGGCTAATGTAGGGACACCTATTTTAAAACCCCAACTCGTACCCCTGGAACATAAGCTCATCTGGTGCTCTAATACAACAAGCGGTTGTGGGGCTTGACTTTCTAAGACTTAAACAAATATAATTGATAATCTCCTCATCAGACTCGACCCTGCCCATATTAACTATGGTCAAGGTACTCTTGACGAACGCAAGAGAATAATAGAACAGAATCTTAACTGCAATTTCCTGTAGTAAGCGTTTATGCGGATCGCAACAAGTGACACCTGGAATAAAGTGTATAGTATCCTAGATGAATTTGTTGGTGAGGGCAAAATGGTATATTTCCAAGAATGTCGTCTATGGTATTCTATCGAGTCGCCCGGATTTTGTAAATGCACTGTATGCTGTACCAGTAGGTGGAGTACAACTCAGACTTAGTGAGACTGCTCAAATTAGAATAATTACCATGAGTGCCTATATATAACTATACTGCACCTTTTCTAGCCTCCCATCAAGTGAGTGCCACATAGTGCCTATAGTATAAATATAATAGTTTAGTAAGTGCCATAACATAAGTATGGCCTATAACCTTAAGTAGTTGCCCTGTTTTTCAAACCACGCTCCTTATTTATTCTAGCGCTAAATCTATATACTACCTGTAAGACTCGCCGTAATAGTATACCATAATTATTGGGGGTGTCTAACCCTAAATGTAACTTATAGAGGTATGAGGTAATCGAATGGTTATATATTATATACGTATATAAATATAAATTGCTAGAATGCTTCCTATACTATGAGTTAGTATTTTCTAACACTCTTATAGCATGGCAGAATATATATATTATCTATAGAAGAGTAATACGTACTATCGACATTACAATGATATAGAACTTGTCATAGTTATATTATATATAGTATATATATATATATTATTAATTTATATATATATTATACGCAGGTGCATGACCCCTGCCTCGACGAACCGCTAGCGTGTACGCCCGCATGAGCGCAATATTTTTTACGTTTCCGCGGGTTATAAATAAAATCGTTAACTTACGCACAGTATGTATTTAGATAGGGCAGCTAATAGACGGTAGGGGATATTGACCGTGGTTGGGATGAATTTGACAAAGGCCCCGCAGGCTTCCGGAGGAACTACCTGAGGCTTTTTTTTGAGCGGCCCGAGGCCGAAATTTATTATACCTCTTTTTTGACGCCTTTTTTGGGGCTTTAAACCCCTTTTTGGCCCTTGACCGGTCTTTTTTTTTGACCCGACTCCGGCCCAATTTTTTTTACGGGCTGTAGCCCTTGACGGAGCCCTTTCAGGTCGGACTGAGTACTTTTGTGGGCCTCGACCTTTTTTTTTTCTTTTTTTTTGGGGACAAGTTGGGAGTCCGTCAGCGCGTTGGGTATGTATTTTTTGTTTTTTTTTGTTTTTTTTTTTGTTTTTTTTTTATTTTTTTCGGACCAAACACTTTGAGGAAATGTCTTGCCATGGGTCACCTTTTTTCTGGCAGCCACGTATTTTTGTTCGTAGGACTCGCAGCCTAGATTTTTTTGGGCACGGCCCTTAATCGTTTTTGACGGAACACCTAATTTTGGCAACGCCTAAGAATTATCAGAGTTGTCCTAGCATTTTTTTGGCGTAACCTACCTGATATTATTATATATATTTTGGTCGAATTGCCTTAAATTTTTTTTTTTTTTTTTTTTTCGGCAAGTACGCTAATTTTTGCAGCCGCCAGAATGTTTTTCGGGCACCCTGTGCAGATTTTTTGGCAACTACTCTTCGAATAGAAGGGTTGTAATTTTTGCGGCCATAAACGTGCGGTTGCGTAGCAACGGTTGTACGTTATTGGGCATCCTCTCTATGTTTATGCGGCCAAGGTCATTCGGACGACCTATATTTTTCGAACGGGGCAAGATTTTGAGGGAATCATTTTTGCCCACGGGAATTAGCGTGGTATATATTTTTGGGCTACCTCTTTGATCTTCCGAGTGGGTCATGATTGGTGGGGCAATCCAACGGTTAATTTTTTGGTTCCGCTTTGGGTTTCCATGGGTGTCAATTTTGGCGCGCCACGGTAATTTTTGGCCACGCTTTAGTAGGGCGTAGCCCCTTTTTTGATATTTGGTAACTATCTACCAACGACGGAGGAGCGGGCCGCGATCATTAGATTAAGACAAATGGACACAGAAAGCGATGGATGCAGCTCAAACAGACACTACTAGCACACGCACACCAACACACAGAACCACCCAGGCAAACACCACAACAACAGCCACCATAGCCTATACCTTGGCCTCCATTAGCTTACACAGACCTCCATAGCTACACCCCCTAAACGCAGGCTACCTGAGCCTAGAACAGCCTCCACCTAAGCTAACACAGCTACCAGGCTACGACATACTAGCACCACCTACACTAGCCTTACCTAGCCTAAACCTAATCTAGCCCACCATCCTCACCTAACTACAACCTAACTAGCCTCCATCCATCCCTTCACCACTAGTCATTGCCCTTACACTAGATTTCCATCCAGCCTTTCCTAGCTAAACTTACACACTAGCTCCACCACTGGTCACACCATGTAGATCACCTAGACTACCCAACGTACCGCTACACCTGACCTGATCTCCACCCGACCTTTCACTTAGCCTTCACGTACCCTAAATTTGATGGCTTAAACTTTGTTTGAGCATGATTATTCGATCTTGACCTGCAGGCTACTAGGTCAGATTGACCGCAAGCTACTTTGATGCTTTAATGGGTCACTCAATCACCGTAAAGGAGTATCTAGTGATGTCTATTAGTGTTCTATGTGAGTATTAGATAAGTGCCAGATGAGTGCCAGGTGAGTGCAAGTGAGTGCCACAAAGGAGTGCCAATTGAGTGCCAAGTGAAGTGCCGATGAGTGCCAAGTGAAGTGCCACTAGTGTCAAGTGAGTGCCATATAGTGCAATGAGTGCCTTTCAAGCCTTTTCTAGCCTCCAGTCGGATAGCCCTAATATGGGTGTCGACCCCTAGGTAATAAGGTATGAGCAATCGAATGGTGTATATTAAATCTGCTAGAATGCCTTCTACTATGAAGTTGTATTTTTTCTCAACACTTATAGCATGGCAGAATATATTCTAAAGAGCTATAAACACATTTGAGACAGTTGACGCAAAGTATTTCAGAGTCCCGGTCGCATGGTCAGCTCCGCGAAACCCGTCGCGTTGCGCCGCAGGCGCAATATTTCCGCGTAATCCCCCGCCGCGCGCGCCGCAGGCGCAGTGTCGCCAGCGTACTATGCGCATCCACTACCGCCGCGTGCGCCCGTCCGCCGACGCAAAATTCCCGCGCGAACGAGAAATATGATATAGACTTTTCAGATTTTCTTTTTCAAATAATAATATGATCATTTCATTTTTACTACATTTTGCAAATTTTTAGTTAAAAACATATACTTTACATATTAAAAACAGTAATCAGTAAATCAATAGAGGTGTTATTACCTAACCTAAGGGGATTAGTATTGCTTGGTTTATAGTGGTGTTCCTAAGGATTCTGCTCTGTTTAAAACTCTTTAAACTCTCTGCTTTACTGCTTAACTGCTTTACGGTCAATAAAACGTTTCGATTGCTTTAAATATTATATTTATTTACATTTCATAACTTACAGTTTTGTCTTTGGATCTTCTTTCAAAATTGAAGCTATTACCTAACACTTAGGTGGATTAGTTATGCTTTGTTTTAACTGTTTTACTGTTTAATTTTATGGCTTTACTGCTTTAACTCTCTGTTTACTGCTTAAACTTTCTCTGCTTTAAAACCTGCTTTACACTAAAACTATCTGCTTTAACTGCTTTTATCAATTAACTTCTGTCTTTTTACACTACGCTTTATACATTTCTGCTCATTATAACTATTATATAGTTTTAATCAATAATAACTTTATTCTTAATATATAGTCTATATATTATATGTTATTTTATATATGTGAGTATAATAATATATATAATACTTTTCTGTATACTTTTATATACCCTTTGTTTAAAAGTTAATTATATTATATACTATTTTCTTATAATATATATCAGTATTGAGTCATTATGAATATACTCATTAAATCGTTCTCTCCTTTAACATCGCATATATTATTACAATATGTTTTCCACCTTTTACATTTTTTATTTTTGTTTTTATTAC
>JABUQX010003614.1:20000-30000 GCA_015478945.1 Trachelipus rathkii | reverse complement strand
TATATATTATATATTAATATATATATAATTTAATATAATATATATATAATAATATATATATATTATAATATATATAACATATATATAATTATATTGTGATAAAGATAGGGGGCACGTGGGATCTATGTTTTATTCTTGGGGGTGCGACACTAAAAGATTGGAACCACTGCTATAGACAAGGTTCGAAAACTCTTTTAAGCAGGGCCACATTCTAAATAATGGTTTCGTGGCAATGAGCATTATTAAATTATAATTAATAATTATATAATAAATATTATATATATATATATATATATATATATTAATATATATATATATATATATATAATAAATATATATATATTATATATATATTATAAATAATATATAATAATATTATAATATAATTATATATATATATTATAAATATATATAATAATAATATAATTATATATTATTATATATAATATTATAAATATATATAATATCATATATATATATATACCACGAGACCAAATATATATTATATAATATATATTATAATATATATATATTTAATAATATTATATATATTAATATAATATATAAATTATAATTATATATAAATATATATATATAATATATAAAATTACTAAAAATAAATTTAAGATTTTTCTTCACGCTTGTCGCGCACCCCTGGTATTCCTAGACGCACTCTAAGGAGTGCGCGCACACCAGTATGAAACACTGTCTATAGGACCAATGTATATATAGATATATATATTATATATTATATAATATATATATTATATATATATATATATATATATATATATTAATATATATATTATATTATATAGAGAGAGAAGAAGAGAGAGGAGAGAGAGAGACAAAGTTACTTAACGGACACACGGAACGGAAGGTCGGATGAAAAAAATCGCAGTTACAGCCTCTATGATACATAAATAGACGTTCTAGGGGTGAAATAAGGTTAGTAGAGGTTAGTTAAGTTAGTTATTAGTAGTAGGTTAGTTAGGTTAGGTAGTTAGGCTAGGTTAGTTAGGTTAGGTTAGTTAGTTAGTAGGTTGTAGTTAGTTACGTTACGTTACGTTACGTTCCGTTACGTTAGTTAGGTTAGGTTAGTTAGTTTAGGTTAGGTTGGTTAGGTTAGTTAGGTTAGGTGTAGGTTAGGTTAGGTTAGGTTACGTTACGTTACGAACGTTAGGCACATTAGGTGTTACCTCTGCATTCCTTGTTGATCAGCTATTGCTTTTAGGAAGTTTTCATACATGTCCTCATGTGTGTATGCTTGCTGTTTCTCCCACATGTAGGCTAACATATAGAATGTAAATATTTTCTTTTAAAAAAGTTTCATGCTGTTTTTTACACCCTGGGCACCGAAAAAAAATTTGTCTACTTTCCTATATATTTTACATTCTCTTCGACAATTTCTGCATTTCTTATTACTCATAATTAATTTTTTGCATTGCAAGTATGCTAGTAACTAAATTATTTTGACAAATTAAAAATATATCTTCAACAGTTGAGTATACCAAGACCGAACACTAATCTCTTGAAAAGACTAACTGAACGCTCAACACACGTTCTTTCCCATATATTTTATTGAATTTCAATAAACGCTCAAAAAACTAGTTCGCAACAGAATTCACTAAAAATATTTAATTACTTTCAATACTTCTTCGTTCACCCTTAAAAATGTTTATTTTTATTTAAACTTTCGTTTGATATACAGTACATTTACTAATTTACACTATTAACGTGTAGTCGTTAAGTAACTTTCTCAAATATATATATATATATATATATATATATATATATATATATATATATGATATATAAAATTATATATATTCTATATATATATATATATATATATATATATATATATATATATATATATATATTCCACAGAGTTTGACGAGGTTCAACATGTGCGTGAAGGAAGGAAGCAAGGAGCATTTGTGGAAGAATAGAGATTTGTCAGGTGAGCTTGATGACGCTGATGGTGGCACTCCCAAAAAACAAGATAAAGAGCTGAAGATGCCTCAGACAATAGCTCTAAGTGCATTTAGGGGCCGTTACTTTTCCAACGAAATTCTATAAGACAGAATCATCAATTTCTTCTTCGACAATATCTTGTCACTCAGAATCGTTGAGAGCGATTCCTTCATCCAGCTGATGGAATGTGCTTCAAACAGAAAGTTCTCCATGAGTCGGCGTACATTGACCAGAAAAATTGAGGAGAAATTTAAGTGTGGAGTCGCCTCTTTGAAGGATAACCTGAAGGAACTTCTGTATGTTGCCACGACAGCTGAAGCTTGGTCTTGATGGAACAAGTAGGTTTGATTAAACAAATAATTATATTCATAATATGTACGCCAATATAGCAATACAGTCAATACTTTTCGCTTCTTAAGAAGTCATTATGTATTAAAAATTCCAGTTTAAATATTTAATTTGCCTAAATATTACTAGCTAGTTTAACCATGCACCCCATTCTAATGTAGTCAATGACATACCAAATGGTAGTAGTAGTAGTGCAAATTCTGAAAACGTTTTAATCAATAAAAATATTGTCATAAATGATTCTTCTGTCTTAAAATGTTATGGTAAGCTAAACGAGTTCTATTATTAGTTATATACTATCATTTTTGAAGATCATATCTTGGTGTAACTGTTCATTGGATCGACCATCATACTCTCATGAGAAAAAAGGGGGTCATAGTTTGCCGTCGACTAAAAGGAAAACACACATTCAATGTACTTGCCAAAGAAATTGAGGACATCCACATTCAATTTGGCATACAGGATAAGATCTGTGCAACTACCACAGACAATTGTCTTAATTTTGCCAAAGCTTTCAGGTAAGTTTTAATCAATAAAATATTGTAATTGGATGATAAAATATTAACGACTCATGAATTCTTCAAAGATGCACATTTCTTGATCACTGTCATAGCGAATTCATCATTGAATTTTAATGCATATTAGTAATAGAATAATAGAACATTATATTCATATAAAAATAAATGTAGTTGTCATTCAAAAACTAGTAATGCTTTGCTTTCTAATTATTGCTCTTGCTCTCTTGCAGATTATTCGCCTAGTCACAGTCTGACGGCAAGCGCAATCAGTCACAGGCCGCCACAATCATGACAGTGAAGAGGAAATGATGCTGCCAAAAGCGAAACAAACAATTGAGACGTCACAACAATATTGACCAAGGTATGAGTGATTAATGATACTAACCTAAACTTTAAGCTGTTGATACGGAATTATAACTTATACACGAAAACTGTTTATTAATAACTGGTAAAATTAAATAAATATGAGAAAAGAGTTTTAGTCCTCGCCCTTTACTCAGCGTCTGAAATCTCAGAGTTGGCAATTACTATGCTTGTCAAAGCATGTTGTTGTGCTGCTTTAAACCTTGTTGCAACCACAGACGCTGCTAAAGTTATGGATCACGACAGTAATAAAGATTACAAATAAGTCTCGCGATCGGCTTTCAGTAAAGCCCAAACTTTTGGAACAAACAGGCCAGGAGCCCCCAAGCAACAGATGTCATCAAGGATGAATTAGATGAACCATTCATAATCCCAGGAGCTACAAGATGGAACTCTTTATATGATGTTGTGTGCCGCCTCAACAAGATTCTTGGATCTAAGGAAAGTGCTCTGGAGAAAGTCTGCAATACCTTACGCATCCCAGGCTTTGCACTTTCGAAGTTACCTATCTCGAAGAATATGAAATGGTGATGAATCCAGTGGCTAGGGCCTTGGATGTGTTGCAAGGAAAGGATAAAGATTACATGAGAATTTTGCTACCTACAATAACAATTTCCTTTAATCTACTTATTGATGTTAAGGCAAAAAACCTTTGTATGTTGTTGAAAATGCAATTCTCAACAGATTTGGTAAAATGCTCGAAGATGATGAGTGCCTCTTGGCATCTGCTTCTCATCAATATTTCAAGCTAAAGTGGCCCAATAATACCGAGAAAATAGATTACATTACTAAAAGATGTCGAATGAAATAAAACACTTAGGTGATATTACAGCCTCAGAAAGCAGCAGTGCAGAAGGAGAAACAAATGAAGCAGAGGATGACTTCTTCTGCTCCCTGTTAAAGAGTGAAGGGCGTGCCGCCAGAAAGAAAGACGCGTTAAATGAAGTAAGAGAATGCCTATTACAACTAGTAGTGAACCGGTTTAAAAGTCCAGCTATTCACCCAGTCATGTTTCCCTCTAGTACGTTTGTTTCATGTTTTATGATAAACAATACGGCAATTCCATCAAGTGCGTCAGTGGAAAGACTCTTTTCGTTAGGAAAAGATATTCTACGATCAAAAGCCGTGCCTTCTCTCCTACAAAACTTTTTGAAAAAAGCTTATATTCCTCAAAGGAATCAATTTCAAATAAAACGTATTCAATATTAAAGCATGTTCCAAAATCTTGAATAAATATATTTGTCGCGTAAATATCAGTTTTCTCATTTATTTCATATATTTGATGTACATTAGTTGCTGTTGCGATTTGCGGTTGCAACCGCAATTCGCGGTCTACAGCAATTGCGTTTGCGGTTGTGATCGCAAAAATTTCAAATGACTTGCGATTGCGATTGCGATTTATTTTTGGTTTGCAAAGCCAAACACTATATATATTATATTATATATATATTATATATATATATAATATATATATATATAATATATATATATATATATATATATATATAATATTATATATATATATTATTTCCGCCCCAGCACTAGTATATTACAATTTGTTTGTGCCAATTTGTCACATATTAATCTTTTCAGGCTTATCCTTTCCCCTTGATTTTTCATATTAATTTTCTGTTTCTTTTATCAATCCACTTTCTCCATCACAATTTCTATCTTTTTTTCAGGAGAAGGTAGATGAACGCCGAATTGACACCCTTCCTTAATGGGAGGGGCAACCTTCCGTCATTCTGTGCTGAAGGGGTTTAAACCACATCAACCCGTTCATGATTTTGGGGTGCACACGATTCTAGCACCAGGTTTGGATCTTTTCCCTGACCCCTCTGGAACATCTATAATAAGAGACTCCCATCGCTTAGCGCGGTTCCTCGAGGCAAAAAACGTCAATAGGGCTTCGACAAAAATGAGAGGGGAAACCCTTGTTGATTTTAATATATTATGGAAAAACCTTAATTTGCCTCGAAATTAGTGGCTTTACTCTTCTGAATTCCACCTCGAATAATTAACGCGTGATTCCTTCCACTTCACCCGGAAAAGCCTCTTTCTATCCCCAACTGTCAGTACCTTTCGCGCCCACTCGGACCATCCCAGGTTCCCGAAACGGTTCGGGACAACCCCGATAAGGTGCCCCCGTCTAGTTCCATTCTCCATTGTTTACTCCATTGCTGCACACCTCCTTCGGGACTGGCCCCTACATCATTATCGATATATTACTTATTGAAATCCACTACCTCCAAAGCTCCTACTGAGAACAAAGAACCATCATTCCTAGCGAGTGCACTTGAAAAGCTTTAGAAAGGATGGGTCCCTTCTCGCTCAGCTACTATCCAAAATCAAAGTTCAATCTTGTCATCCTTAACTTCCCTCGAAACTTCTCACTCTTAATTTCCACTTCCTCCCTTTTTTTTCCTCTCCATCCAAGAGGCAGCTATTTACGTCTTTAGAACAGAAGACGAAGATATTGCCATCATTCTAAAAAAATCCTACAGCAAGAAAGATTTCCTGTTACTAACGTTTACAAATTTCCCACACGTCGGAACTCACCTGACACCCCAAAACCTCGTCTACTAATAACCTTTAACACCCCTTTTCCACCTACTAAGGTGAAAAATTGGGTATCAAGCAAATACGGTGTTCGAACGTTTTATTCCCTGACCCAGACTTTGCTTGTAATGTCAACGGTTTGGTCCATCCCTAAAATACCGTAGGGGACCGCATGATGTATATGCTCAGTTTGTGGAAAAGAATTTCACATTCTGTGAAAACACACCACTCTACAAAAAGTGTGGAGGACCTCAACAGTGCCTCTTTTCCTAAATGCCCGTCTTACCTTTTGAACATTAAGGTTTTGATTATGCAAAAATATAATAATTGAGAAGGAGAGATGCCATACACAACTCAAAGACAAATATCCTACAAAAATCAAGGCAAATCCTATGCTAACAATTACAGCAGCCCCCACCTACGTTATTTCCTCGTGTTACCCACCGAACCACAACTCCGTTCCAGTAGTAAACTCTTTCCTCCAAGTCCCCAGCCCGCAGACTCCAAAGCAGTTTACTGTAACCTGTTCGCCTGCACTGAAAATATTGCCAGACTATTCAAATAAGTTGAAAAAACAGCCTTCAATCAAATCTCCCTCCCAAAATGCCATTAACAGACCTATCCCGAGTGCCAGCTTTTCAACTGCCAGCAATTGAAACAAAAGTCTGTTCATCTTCCCATGTACTTGGCAGAGAATGGAGAGCATTTCCTTACCAAGAAACTCTGCCCCAATAACTCCTCCAGCAAGAAGTTCACCAGCTTCCACGTAAGAGAAGAGACATGCCGTTTTGTTTCCTAATCTTCAATCCCACCATCACGTCCAACCTCCTGAAAAAGATGATTCCCTAAGCATAAAACAAGAGATTAGTAACCAAGGCAAAAGATTATTCGCTAAAACTATAAAATAATCTGAATTGCTAAAAGCAGAGCAGCACCGATCCCAAGATATAAAAAAACGAATACTTAGAAAAGACCTCGCCATAAGTTCCTATTCCTGAGACAAAAGCATTGAGATCAATAGATTGATCCCAATTTGACCACAGATGTCAAACAACCCACCAACCAATCCTCTGGTAGTTTGCAGGATTATTCCAGCTTTTTTGAATCCTCCTATAACTCTTCCTTCGAATTTAATTAATCAGCAGCACTCCATAAGGATTCTTGGTCCTTAGCGGAATGAGATCGGATAATCAATTCCAAATAGAGCTTTGATATGAACGACCCACTTCTTTTCTAAGTGCTTCCCTGCGCTTGCGAGGGGAGGTGATGGAAGACCGTTCAGCACAAAACACTGCAAACAATCCAAGCGTTCCTGGATCTTGTTGACGGAAAATGAATTTAACCCAAAATCTCCTATCTTAACTTAATTTGTAAGTCATCCCTCAAAGAAACATCTGATAAACTCACTAACAAAGTCTCCAGCAATCAGACTTTTGTAACCCAACAGATCCCAATATCAAAACCTCAACACCCTCTCAAAAAGATGACTTTTTCCGGCGCACCTCCCTCTCCCGTTTCCATGGAAACAGTCCCATATTCCTCACACATTTTTCTGAACCTGCTTGCTTGGCAGATACTGGATATCTCTCCCCTTTCCAAACATGAGCCCTGATTGCTGCCTCCAACTATCAGTCATAGTTCACATACTAACATGGGCTTAGTTGAATTCAAACTTACTTCCCTCTACCAACATACCACGAAAACTCCCCCAAAAACAGTCGTTGACAACCAAAAACTCTGCTGGTACGACTATTCCTTACCACCAATGGATTTATTGCTCGCTCTCATTCGGGACCAACGTCCTTAGCTTTCTCCTCAATCTGTAATCCTACCTCCAATATTATCACTAGCCATATATAAAGACAATTGGGTCTTCATAAAGACTTTCCTCAATAATATTCATACACAACAAGCAATGGACCCCCCTTCCTTTGAATGAAAATTGGTCACTAGTCTAAGTCTAAGATCCTTGTTTATTTCCTAACCCCCCTTTTCCCTGGAATGTCCCTTAGCACTGGAAATTCCCTAATATGAACGTTTAGATACACACACTCTTCTTCCTTATTGATTTTCCTTTTGCTCCCATTCTCTTATGGATCGCTTTTGCACCTGGTCCGCTTTCGAGTTAAACTTTATACGGCAATGTACCCAATAGTCGAGCCCATTGTTAAACCTATTTCCAAAACTGGCGTAATGCCGAATGGAATGGGGCTCTTTTTTCATCAAGCTACAGGTAATCTTACTCTAATATTTTCAATAGCGGTTTCCGACTGTTGATGTTGCTTTAACTTCCTTTCCAACAAGTTTATCATCAACAGCAAGAGGAAAGTTTGCATCCCGCCATCTTTCCGTAAGCAGGCGATCCACCGGAACCCCTTGTGGTCCCAAAAAGCGTGCACACCAAGCAACCGGGAGAAGAAAAAACTCCAAAGGCAATACAAAAGGATCCGCAAAACTTCAACAATGTTTTTAATCTTATCATCATCGTCACTATACGCGCGAGATTCTCGTCGATTAATCGTCAAACACGTAAATGCTTCCGAACTTTTAACTTTGACTATCAACTCTAACAACTCCCTCTCTTCAGTGTGAAAAAACTATCTATAAGCGCTCCAACAATTTCTTCATCCACACAGTCCTCCGTTCCTACCTGCTATGAACCAATTCGATCTTTGCTACAGTAAAAGCTTTGCCAGAATGCCATTAAGCTTATAGTTTTGCTAGCCACTCGAGTTCTTTTCAGCAAATCTGAAGCCTTTCAAAAATTGAGAACTAATACTGCACTGCCCAGATTTTTCAACAGTGAAAGGGGAAGATTATACCAAAACCGTCTTTTTACACTTGCAGAAGTATCAAATTGTACTGATGAATAGCAAAGGTACCGGTGCCCTTGGCTCACACATGATATCGAACAAAATGCTCAGTCATATTCACCACCCTTCTGAATCAGCGTTTTTGCTGGATCTGTATAACAGAATCGTCGATCGAATCCTCTTTTTCATCTAATAATTCTTAATGTTTGTAATCCCTATTCCCAACCTGGAAAAGATCCGAAGTTGGCGGACAAACAAAGACCAATTTCGCTAACCTGTCAAACTTGTAAATTAATGGAGAAAATGGTTTTAAGCCTCCTTCTCCCTGCTCTGGAGAAGATTCGCCAGGGTTCTCTGTTTTCAAACTTCCATGTTTTGGTTTCCTGGCAAAAATTCGTTCGACCTAGAGTATCCATTTGTTAAAATGGACGATAACATTCGGGAAGCCTTCTCAACTGGTGGTGGGATAGTTCTTGGGATCTTTTTTTTTGACCTTGAAAAAAAGCTTATGATCCACGTGGAGAACTGGGGTTCTTCATCTAAACTCTAATTTAGCTCGTATCATCTCTTAGGGTGTGTTCTTTTTTATTAAAATTGCCTTCTGTCCCTTCCCTAGTTGCAATAATTTTTGCCGTCTCAACCCAATGCCCTACAATCTGTTTCACGTTTATATCTTCACTGATTGTCCTCAACTTGGGACCCCTATATTTCCATCCGACCTGTCCATTTCTACCCTATTTATGGTTCCATAAACTACCTTCTGAAAGATGACACTAAATCCTTATCTGAATCCTTCCCACTTTGATAGTAATCTCTAATTCTTCTCTCTATCTCCAAGGAACTAAATATTTTTAGCAACATTTAATTTTGTTATGTATATTATACGATAAATATATAATATATATATATATATATATATATTATATTATATATATATTATTATTATATATATTATATATATAATATATATATATAATATTATTTTTATATTATATATATAATATTAATTTTTATTATTATATAATTATATATTTATATTATATATAATATATATCACGGTATATATATATATAGGACATCTTTTTATTTATGCTTTTATTTATTTTTTTTTGACCTGAGAATATTTATTTTCACCATTTTAAATTTTCTACTTTTAGTTTTCTCGGGATAAGACGGCGAGATCTTGCAAACACTGGAGGATAATCACCAGTCTCTATACAATGTGCAGGTCCTTTTGGATTAAATTTGATGTTTCGTCTTCCTCAAGTCAATGGGTGAAAGGTTAGCACAAGGAACTTTGAAGGTGCAAATATGAGATGTGGAGAGTCCTCATGTTTGCGTTGATTTGGTAGGAAGGGAACTTCTGCAGATGAGACCTTGAACGAGAAGTGCTCACCAGAGACGCTAATTTTGTGTCTTGCA
>JABUQX010003614.1:0-15000 GCA_015478945.1 Trachelipus rathkii | reverse complement strand
AATTAGCTGTTAATACTAAATAATTACCACAGTAATTTGTTATTTATTCAATAATCTTCTATGAGCACAAAGGGTCTCAAATAGATTGACAGGTTTCAGTGTATTACTTTACTTGGGTTCTTATTGCGGTTTCTTCTAGTACAGAGAGTGGAGTATGCAATGAAGAATCCTAGAAGCAAATGTTTACTTTTGGACCTATTTATTCTTAGACAGTGTGAAGCCACTGTCTGGGGCAATTTTATATTTGCTCTACCACAGGAAGACTAACTATACAAATCACTAAATTACAATTTATCATGCGGAAACGCGACGTGAATATTACTAACTTCTTTTTATGAAAACTCATGAATTTGCCATATTAATTCTTAAATACTTCGCGACAATCTATGCAGATGATTATATATATATATATTTATAAATATATATAATAATTATAATATATATATATTAGTATATATATATTAGATATAATTTATTATATTATATAGATTATATATATATATATATAATTATTATGTTATATATATACTATAACTATATATATTATATATATATAAATATATACTAATAATAAAAGATATATTTATATAGTAAAATCTATAACAAGATACTATAAATAAGTTCTTTGAGGAGTCATTTATAGTAACGGTTTTATTTGTCAATTTTTGACTCGAAAATCTTGATCACGCGAATCAGTTATTAAAGTGAAGTTTACTCTTTCTACCTTACCGTTTACGGTTTATACAATATTGAAATTGACAAATTATATATATATAAGAGCGATTTCCATTTATAATATTTAAGGAGGCAATGTTACAATACATTTTTATGATAAGCAACTCGGATTCGTAGAGACTTCTTGAAATCCAATTTCTATCATGAAATGTTGAAAATTATTTAATTTTGATTTTTAGTTATTTTTATCACTGATGTTTTTCTAGTTTTTGTTTATTTACTTTTTATTTTTATTTTCATTATATTTATCAATCAATATGAGGTGTGTATCCCCAATTCGTCTTGAGAGCTAAAATTACCCAAAACCTTTATCAAATTAATTCCCTATTTTGACGTGATTTGCTTACTATTCGAGTCGTTTTATTGTTTGTAGTTTTTAAAAAAAATAAACAAAAATCAGTGTACTCACGCTTGGGGTAAAAAATGTAGTGTAGAAATATCTTATTCTTTTAGCTTTCGCCGAGGAAAGGGTAGGAATACTAGAACATTAAACTGAAGAAATCTCCATCCATTACTTAGGCCTCTTAAATCACGACAAAATTAAAGTTTGGATTTTCTTTCAAGCCATGATCGGCGGGATTTTTGATCATTCAGTGACAGAAAACAAAGAACCAAAACGATAGGCACGATTCTAATTCAAACCTTGCGGACTAATCTAACAGAAATGTATCAATATTGCTTAAATCGTGGGTCCACTGTTCGACTTGAATATGTGGTGGAAGAACGGTGCAGGGGTATGTGTTTTTCTTCAATATTAAACATTATCAAACATGACATGAACGAATCAAAACTATTGCTTTTTTTGCTACAATCCGAGAAGAAGATTTTGGTACACGTGACCGTTAATGGGGATTCTTAGGTTGTCAAGAAAGGCGTAATGATGAACATCTATCTACACAAATTTTCTACGTCACCATTTACGTGCAAGTAAAGTTTTCAATTTTGACCGCTGTGGATTATAAAAAAAAGATCATAGCACCTATAAATTAAACTCGGCAGGTATCGCTTCCAAAAAGAGCGATGATGCCTCTAAAAAATAGAAGAAGGAAGCTCTGTTCTGGAAATAAGCTCATTCAAATTATTAAAACTACCTCGATACTGCGATTATAATGATCTTGAAGAATTTGATTCGACTTGAATGCAATATAGGGACAGAGTCTACGTTGAAAGCAGTAATATACGAATGAATGCTTCTCGGTCCCGACCGCTTTTATATACTCGATTGAGAAGAATGCGGAAAGAGTTACCGACGAGAATTAATAATTAAACATAATTTTAATTATCAATGTTTTATTAACAAATTTAATATCAAGGACAGTGATGTAAAACTTATATAAAATAAACAAATATTTGACCTTTTGTATGATGTTTTTTTTTAAGACTAGGAGACTTTTCTGCTGCCTTTGGCAACTTTATCATTGTTAAACTAGTATTTTTTGAATCCATGAGATTATAATATAATATGTAATTTTTTAATTAAGATGAGACGGATATTTTGTTCGTTCCAATCTCGTATTAAGACCAGTATTCTCTACTGATCTATTTGGTATAAATTTTATTTCTTAGGACAACTGTGAGCTAAAGTATGTTACATTCAATATAAAAAAATAGGGTCTTTTTGACCTAGAATTTGACCTTTCGATGGACAGGAGGTCACATGCATTTATACAGTGACAAAGGAATATTGAGACCTTTTGATCTATAAATTAACAATGACTTGTTGAAGATATGAAATGGTATTTTTATTATAAAAAATTTCAATTGAATTTCATATCTCTTGAAGGCCTATTTTCAGGGTTGCTTATGTAATTTATTATATAACTAAACTTTGATTTATTAACTTATCCAAATTCTGTAGTCCTTAGATCTTAGTTATAACTAGGAAGTTAGACTCAAAAAATTTTGGCAGAAGAAGATACAAGTGACCGGGTATATATTGTATCGATTTTTTATTTATCAAAATTTGAAATATGTTTGATATTTATTATATAACTATTATATTATATATATCATATATATCTATTATATTATATATTATATTTAGATTATATATATATATATATATATTATTATTTATATATATATATATATTATATATTTATATATATATATTTCATATATTATATTTTATAATATCATTGAAATATTATTATTTTTGGATGAAAATTGGAATGCCCATGCTCTTGGATGTAACTAAGAAGAAAAGTTGAAAATGAAAAATGCATGGGGAAGCTCCAGCCTAACCCATTTTTAGGGGTTACAGGTAACCGAGGACTCTCAAACTTGAGACTTTTACTATTTCTTAATCTCAAATGAACTTAATATTGTGAATTTCAAGGGCGTAGGCCCATTATAGGGGTACTTTATCCTACGAGCTTTTACCAAATTACGGTACTGCATTTTGAAAATTCTGGTTTAAAATGGCACCGACGAAGAACACATTCTTACATTAAGTATATTTTTAAACTTTTACTATAAAGTATTATCTGGGGATTATTATTTACAACAATTTTTAAAGAGGAAATACGATGGACTATTGTTCCATCTTGATCACGATTGCAACGTCACCACTCGCGAAATCCAGTCATCAAAACCACAGGCAAATGGCCACAAGTGGACATGAGTATTTAAAAAAACTATGTTTATTCCCACAGTAAAAAGATCCAACAGAAAAAATGGATTTGTTTTCAAGATTTCATTAGAGAAACTTTAGTTACTAAGTATACCAATTTTATTGCGTCGCGCACCGCGTCCGAAAGGAGATGAAGCAAATGACCCATTAAGAGTGAATAACTTTTCCTCTTGAAGGGCATTGAATCTGTCGAATCGTGATTTCACAACGTGAAAAGGATTTAAACAACTTGGGAAAAGGTGTTCGTTGTTTGTGCCATTTTTCTAATTCGTGAATTTTTCCCGAACCATTCCACCAGAAGCTTATTTGTCGACATGATAATTCTTTTTCACGGACGACCCCTTCCCAGAGGGTCTTCCACTCCAAGAGCTGATCTTATTTATCTGAAATGCTTTCCTTCAATTTTTTCCTACTCCAAAGGTTATACCTTTACCTTTGTTCCTAAAAATAACAGCTAATGTATTAGGCATATGGATATGCAGGCTCTCGAAATACATTTTAAAACGTTGTTGATCAAAAATAATATCATCCAAAGGGACGAACACATTACTTTTGAAATAAAGTATAAGAGAAATTTATAGATTATTTTTTAAGATCAATAGAAGAGAATTTTATTGAAAAGTTTTTTGATGCATGTCTAAATGATATAAGGTTGCGTCGAAGCTATATTTCGAACATCGGATATAGTTTTGATCCGACCGGGAAGCCAGGCTGTAGCTGGCGGCCGATAGGTTATAGGGGGAGAAACTTGAGATGTTGTGAGGTGATTCTTTTGGTCTGTGTCAATCATAATGTCTCTTACTATGACTTTCCAAAGAGGATACAAGATGAATTGACTGCGGAGTATTTCACCCTCTCTCCACGACTACTCAAAGGAACCGATCGTCACCGCTAACCATCCAGGGGAAGATATTAAACTTTTACCTCTTGGCCAAAATTTCCATTTAAAACTGGACCAGTCATCTTCCACCAGGACGACGTCACCGACAGTACATTTGGGAGATCAGATTTATTGTAAGATTGCCTTAATTTAATAATAATCCTTTTCCCTTTATTTTTAACTTATTTACACTTGGGAGAGGATGTATTTGTAGCGTTTACCAATTTATAGACTAAATATGTTGAGATCCTTATTAATAGTTCCTGGATCTGGAGCGAATTTATTTATGCACCTGTACGTAAATGGAAGGGTGAGTTGGTTCCTCAATTGGAGGTCATCCTACAATGTGAAGAGGACGGCATGGCAAAACCGACTCTACTTCAATTTATTTAATTTGTGTAAATTCATCATAGTGATGGGGGCTTAGTAAGGGTCAACGTTTACAAATGGACGTTTGGTTAAATCCAATTTAGTTCCGCTCAAAAATCCCGTAGTGGCTGCTCACGAGCAGGATTGAACCACCATGTAATGGAAGAGTATTGATTGAAAGAATCTGTCTTTATTGATAGGTAAACTTGTAACTGTTTCAAATAACAGATTGAAGCATGGAGTTATGGTGCAGTATATCTGAAGTAGAAAACAGAAGGGAACAGCTATACCATGGAAGCGGCGAATGATCTCAAAAAAGATTCTGTGCTATTGTCTAAGAGTCGGATGGACTGCTCGAGTCGTTGCACAGGTAAATAATACAATATACATTTTGAAGAGCGTTTTTTGAAGTTTTAATTATAAAATGACCTGTCAGGTCAACTCCCAAATAGTAATGGCTTACGGAGTGTTTATAACTCTTACTTTAGGCCAAGCAGCAGAGGGGAACCTAGTGAGGAGTTCAAACTTTTACACAAAGTGCATCGGTATTGTGACTTTATCTAATATTGTTCTATATGGGAAATAATACTTCTGCGTATTTTAAAGGGGCAGAAGGATTTCTTAAATGATGAAGGAGAGGTATGGGCAGGAAGGGCTGTGCCCACGGGCATTTGTGAGTTTTAAAAATCAAAATGCTTATTAGTTGGGAGTGAAATAAGGCATTTGTCGTCATAGGTAGGATAGTAGGGAGTTTCCCTAACCTCTCTATCACATCTGGTCTTACCATTTATTAATATTATAAGTTTTAAGTGTCTCTTAACACCAAGGTTAAATAGTGTGTAGGGGTGCGGTATTTATTTACTTTTTTAACCGTCTAATTTCAAGACTGTAATATGTGGACATACGATCTCGCTCTCTTGATCAGTATAGACTCAGATATCTATGATATATCTCCTCCAATGGAAGGGTTGTCGCGCAACAGAGAATTAGGTTTTATAATGAATTTAATACTCTAATGGGGATTCATTGGTTACAGAGTTTTCAATTTGTTTCGAACACCTGAATCCTAAAAGACCTGTATTCTTGCATTGATTTCTATTATAAGTAATGTTAACTGACGCTTGCTCACTGTTTCAGAGGATGGACACTTCAACCCATCACTTTGTCAAACACTAAGGTCATTTAAACCTTGCGCTGAGATATATTTAAATTTTTCTGCTTATTATTGTGAAGATGTGCAAGGATGATCCTCCAGATGGCTCAGTTGAGGCTCTCTAGAGCACAGTTGGACTGATAGATCTCATAATCAGAAAGGAACTATAATATCTACCAATAATGTAGCAGCGGGGCGGCAAAAGCCGATGGTACAGCGGACGGTTGGGTCTCTGTGTAGGCGTCATAATTTCCACTCTTTTTAAGGAAGCGGATTGTTTGTGTCGCAAAAGTCACTCTCGGTGGCCAACGCGTTACTGACGTTAAAGGTGGCGGGCAGATCCTCGTTTCTTCTGTGTAGCACCAATCTCTACATCAGCAAAAGATCGGGTGAGCGCGGTTGAATACTCAGTCACTCCAACTACTTCTTTCAGTATCTCCAACGTCACCCGGAAGTGGAGCGTCTGCTCTATATTGTTCACTATTGAGGTTACAATCTCTTGTAATCCAGATACCCTCGTATCGTAGAGATATGTCGGCTTACGTTCGTAATTCGAGTAATAGTTACCTCAAGTGGGAACGCGGTAGTAGTGAATCGCTCTTTAATGGGGGAATCTCACTTAACTTTTGATAATATAATTTTTAGAATGGGTTATGTAGAAGTCTGCATAAGAGATCCACTACACCACAGTACCGGTATGCAGAGCGCAATGCATCGCGAAAAGGTCGGACGTTCTACGTTAATTGAATATATAAGTTGCCTGAGCAATTTTAAGTTTAAACATTGTTCAAATTGAACCACAGTGAACTCCATTCTTTTTGAAGATCATTGGGGATTTTGTGGTCCCAGTCAAGTTTTAATTTCAAATTTTTGAGAAGCCTTTTGCCTCTTATGAACGGTTGACAAACACCAACGAGGATCAAATGCAGGATGCACATTATGTGTAATTAATTAGTTTGTATTGGCTTACTGGTCTGAAGCTTACGAGTGTAAAATGGTACTGGAAAGAAGTATCCATTCCATACCTAAATTTTTAAACAGGTTCTCTCTTGACCACAATTCTTTTCTTTAAACATAGAGCAGCGAGAGATGAGTTGGGAAGCCTTGTCTTAAATTTAAACCGCCTCTCAAATACAGGACCTGGTTTTAAAAAATATTTTTTTTTCCTCTCGGGTTGTCAAATGTACGAAAAGGTATCTACATAAAATTTGTTCTAATATGGCATCTTTGTATGCCGTTTTGGATTTATTTACATGGTGATGAGGTGCTAGCAATTAAAAATGGACTACAGTTGCTCTCCGAATGTATGATTTGAACCCTCTTTGACCTATAGGAATTGGGACGGTACTGAAGTAATCTCGGCCATAGGAACAACGAGTGTGAATCTCGATCGTTTCTGCTAACGAAAGCTCAGAAAGCTTTTCAATATCTGAAGAAGTTGCGTAATTTTTTATTCTAAATTTAATATAATTTTCCAGATCTAATTATCGAGGACGTGTCAACAGAATTTAAAATAGCGATTATTGGATGACAGTACTAAGCGAAAGTTAGTTGTGAGGAATTTTTTGCGCACCCCATATTATGGGGTAGGTCAATGTAACTTGGCTTGCAGGATGGAGGGGGGGTGGGTATTTATCCTCGATGAAGTTCAAGGACAGCTGATTCCTTTATCAATCGTTATCTGATTGTTAATAATTCCGGGTTAGTCTGAGCGTTTTGTACACTGTAGACGTGACGTATTCCGACAAGATAATTATTGGTTAAAGTGGGGATGATTTTGTACCATGGCATGACATAATAATTTCCCTTTATGAGCGCAAAATTTCTTAAACGGATTCAAGAGTAGTCTTTTCAGCTAAAGTAAAATGCGTCATCAGGTATATTCCAATATGGGCGAGAAGAGAGCTAAACGATCAAAAGGTCGTCTAATGGAGTTTTGTTAATATTCCTCTCTGTAATTACCGAAAGGAGGGGAAATTGTGTATTATGTTAAATGATTTTTTATATTTATATTTTATTAAAGCAGAAATAAATAATAGACCTTCGCCTTAGCTTATAATAAATAATTTTGATCATAATTTTTAATGGATGCTGATGAGATTCCTCAACAGTCTCAAGTGGAGGCAAAGTTTCATATTTCTTTGTACTTGTTCGAGGGGGAAACAATAATTTTTTAGAAAGGTGATGTTCATCACCAACCTCAGTTGATTTCAATTCATATTTATTTATATTTTTTATGGGGGAATCAATTTCACAAGCTCGTCCGAGGCAGACAAACTTCTAAAACCTATTTACAATCTAAAATATTCGCTTGGGAAATATCTGAAGTTGATGGCATATTTTACATTCCCCGTCCCTCGGTATTCGAAGGGGGTGAAGGATTTAATTCTATGTTTATCCTCAGTTATAGAGAGGGGAGGATTTTCACTTAAAAATTAATGGTTTTCTCATCATTATAGGGAGAAAGAAGACATGATCAATATTTTTATCGATAAGAATGGCATGAACACTAATTAGGATTCAAAAAAACCTTGAACTCTCGCCTAAGAGATACAATAGTGAATGGATCTGATGACCAAAAGGCAAAAGGTAATTTGCCCATCCAAATATATTAGTACATTTATTTTTAACAGATTCTCACCCTAATGGTTTTACTCTCTCTCAATATGATTAGGAGAAAATCGATGGGAAGAGGTTGTCGGCCCAAGAACGTAACCAATATCTGTCAATGACATTGAAGTTGGATAAGGATTAGGCTGGGGATACCAGAATGGCTGCAGCATTTGTGGGTCGTTCACAAGCCCAGGTATTTTAAGTGTTGGGAGAGTGAGTTCTACCTATAACAGCAGAATAGGTTCCCCTATCTTGGCATACTGAATGTTAAAGGTCGACTACCTTCATGTACGAAGGGTGCCTTTTTTGTTATGCAGCTTGGAGAGAAATTGATTTGCATGAGGTTTACATTTATGTATTCACTACTAGATTATGAGGACCAAGTGAGTTTGAGTCTTGATCGAAAAGGCGTCGATTTTTTATTCGCTTTGTCCGTTGTATTATTATTCTAATCGTATCCGGGGAGCTACATCCGTGACTCTGGCCAACAAGGTGGAGTTAGGTGGTTGAGGCATTGGAGGTACGTTAACTGGCAACTGGCACTCTGGTCTACGTTATTATATTTGGGGACAAGAGCGGGTCATGGATGTTCATCGGAGGAATGACAGCCTAATGAATGATGGTTCACGGCTTGTGCTTCTAGTGATGTTTCGCGAGGCATAGACTGCAAGGATGGTTCGGCAACTACAAAACCGTTCTCTGGACCGTCCAGAACCTAGGTGATTGTTTACACTGAATTGTCGCATACGACAAGTCTAGCATGTCAATTTTTGAAGCGCACTACCACGTTGACTCAGATGTGATATGTGGATGCCGTTTTACCAGAACGGACTTTCTATAGGGTTATTTTGATTATTCCTTGATTATTTATAAAAGTGTTATCAATATAATTATTTGAAGAGGCTGATTTCTTGATGGCGTCGCCCCGCCGTATCACACCCACACCGTCCATCCGATCTAAATATTTTGATAGTTATTATATAATATGTGGGGTTTATTTTTTGATGGTGAGTGGACGCGTTATTATTGTTCATCTCATTAAAGTGTTGTTAAAAGTTGGTTTATTTTGGCTTAGGTTCGGTTAGTATTGGTTATTATTGGACTTGTTTGAGTATGGCTGATACACATTGTAATCGTAAGTATGTGGTCTGTTTGGTTTGGCCCCGTGTCCTATCCATTTATAAGTTGAAAGGAGAGTATTGCTCAAGAATTTTTCAATACGGGGGGATTTAGTTTTCATAGATCTTGTGTGGGTGTTGTGTTGACCCTCGGGCCTCTAAGGACACTGACTAGGGCTGGCGCCCGCACATAGGTATATTACATAATTCAAAAAAGGCGCAAATCAGAGGTCGGGCATGGCCCTCTCTCCGAATAGTATCCCACTTTAACTTCTTCATTTATTTAGTGAAAGGAACTCTCTTTGGGCCCGTTAAACACACTTCCAAGTATAGATAGTCAGCCCCCAGTCGATCGATAATTTGCCGGTCAACGCCCTTGACTTTTCAAAGATCACATCAGCATGATTAGGATGAGCTTTGGGTAAAAGGCATACAAACTCAGAAAGTATATTTCAACGTTTCGGCATGCAGGAGCGTTCAATGTGTTAATCTCTCATCATAATTAAGGTATCTTCCTTGACCCTCTTGCGCGGGCTATCGAAATCACCCTTATTTAGAAGAACCTCTCTCCGAACTACTTTTCATAATTTATCACGGTGAATGCCGTAGACAGAACTACCCACATTGCTATATTCCCTGTGCTTGAAGGCAAAGTCCAATAATAATCGTTTCACGAAGGTCAGAGTAATTCTGCTGCCGACACTAGTTTATAGAAAATGCATCTCATGGTGCTATTGAGGTCTTGTAGTGCTCAGAGCTGCAATCGTGCCACTAAAACAGTCGGGATCAGCTTTTGTAACTGAGGGACGTTTAATGCTCTCCGGATCTCACTAGGCGGTACGGGGCAATTGGTTATGTAGGACGCGAAGCTGGTCAGTGAAGGTGGTTTAGTAAAGTTCTATTATTTTTTGTTCATGCGCTAATGTTAAATCAAAATAGAACAGTGGTCTTTCATACGTTCAATAGTTACCATCCCAATATATAACTCAGACTTTTCCTCGTCAAGGATTTGCCGATGTTATTCAACTTTCTGATTAGTTTAATGCCATGTTTTCTAATATTTTCATAAGAATCAATTATGGGAATATCGGGGTTTAGCACATTTAATTGCTAGGGTATTGACGTATCGTATAACTGCCTCTGACTAGGAAAAAAACGTAACAATTTGCGCGTTTTTTAAATGCTCGTACCTGTTTAAGGTCCAACTATCTAGACAATTCCCCACATACAGTAGTTTTCCATTTGAAATTTTCAAAATTTTTCACTCTGATAATGTTGATAGAGAATTTCGCTGGATTCTTGAAGAACACCTATAGAATATTAACCAATATTTAAATTTATCCCATTTATATTGAATAAAGTACAAGTACAATATGGATTGTACAAGTAAAATTTGTCTAGTACCAGTATTAGATTCAAACAATAATTATGTCCTGAGACACAAAAAAAATATAAGATTAAATGATTTGTAATGTCACAAAAATGTTGTTGCCGTTAACGGTTTTCAGATTTTGTTTTTTTTTATTTTACGTATAAGCTGGAATATCTGTATGAACATATACATGAACGAGTGTCTCGTGACACTAAATATTCAAATTGTATACTAAGTTATCTTATACTATATAGAAAAACTGGATATATATATTATATATCTATATATATTATATATATATATATATATATATATATATATTTTATATATTTTTATATTATTATTATATATATATTTATTAATATTATATATATATATATAACATTTAATTTTGTGAATATTAATGTTATATGTATATTGTGGATCTAATATTTATAATTGATTATATTTTTTAACAGGTTATATATAATAATGAGACTTAAATTATTTTAAATCGTATGTTCTTCTACATCACAACAGAATATAAAAGATACAAAAATATATTTTTTACTATGTAACACAATAAAATGAAAAGAATGAAGTTCAAAAACTTTCATTAAGGAAAAGTTTATTTCTTAATATATATAATTTTATATAATATATATATATATATATTTAAATCATTAAAAATTTTATTTAAATTATTTTTAAGTAATTTCTATATCATAGTTTATTATTTGATTTTATAACTTTTTTAAGTTTAAAAGGAAATAAAAATTCTTGGGGGGAAATTATTTTGAAATTCCCCGAAAATTTAAATAAAATATTTTGAGTTACGGATTCTTTAGAGCAAATAAATTGTGTTTGAGAATCTGGAGACTGTGTCTCTCAAGGCTCAACACAAAAAAAAATAAGAAAATATGTTTCATTTAATATTTTGTTCCAAGGGTGAGAGTTGTTCAGAGAAAATTTCATGTTCCAAGGTTCCGAAATATATATTAGTATATATATATATATTTATCTAATGACTTTCAGGCATCACAAAAATAACCGAAGATATGAGGAAACTCATAGGCATTATCGAGAAGAGTAAAAGTTCTAGTTGTATACACTATATATTCATTTATATATATATATTTTTTTTGCCTATAAATTTTATATGTTCACTCCCACTCAATTAACATATACATTATATATTTTACTTATATATACATATAATAATACTATTAAGTTCAAATATATACTATGTATATTATATTATTAAAATAATAATGAACGAAGTCCCATATCAATTTCTTATAAAAAACTGTTACTTAATACAAGAAGACAACAATACAAAACTAAAAACGGCCTCTTATTTTTAACAGAGGCTTGTATAAATTTCTATTATGCATAAATTATGCAGTCGAAGTTCGCGTGACCAAGGCTTTTAGGGCAACACGGACGTTGGGGCCACTTTAAATTGTGGGATTTTTGCGACATCCTAATCTCAGGTAGCTGAGCTATGAAGACAAGTCACAAATCTACATTTCTTCCTAATTCAGACCAGTATCTCAGAGACGCCGTTACGCACTTTCCCCCTCTCGATTGCGATCCTGAAAGGCCAAATGCAAATATGGAAAATTTAAAACTTGTATGTCCTACTACCTCTATACCCCCGCGTCGGGCTCCTCGTGCTGGGCATAAGTCCCACCTCCCGTTCGTTATAATTAACGGACACCTGACAGACACATACCGTCTTAGTAGGCTTTTAATATCCGTGCCAAATTGAGACAAATCATGCTCTCCTGCAACTAGCATGTGAGAATCTGTTAAGACGACCTCCGGTAACCATGCTCCCCCATAAAAGGCGAGCTCAACGCTGACGGTTACCTGATTACTTATTTCTCGAATAAATTTGGGCACGAAAAAGATTTTGTACGTGCTTTTCATAACTTATTAACTTGAACTTATATTTTTATATGCTTTTATTATTAATTCAAGAGAAAGATCTTTATAAGTAAGTCACTACAATGTTATGAAATTATCAAACTTTTCTATTGGACTTATTTACTGAATTATTCCGATATTGTATTAGATCACGTTATGACCATGTGTATAATAAGACTTGAACGTTGACAAATGATGAAAAACTCAATCCAAATTTTCGAAAGTATTGACCATAATAATAAACATATTTACTGGATTAATAACATATACTGGAAATTCACATAATACTAGACACTATTATTAATTGTATTCGAAAGCAATAATATAATAGAAAATAATAATAAAATCAAAAATTTATTTTAAACCTTTTCATCATAAAAATACAATAATAATAATAATATAATTAATTATAATAACTAATAATAACATCAATAATAATAAGAATAAATATAAAGCAGTCTAGTACATAAATAAATGATAGATACATAATAATAATTAAAAAATAATAATAATCAATAATAATAATAAATCAATAATCATAATAGATATATATAAGTCGACATATCAATAATCATCCAGATAATAATAATTAATTTATTATTAATGGTAATTATCCAGAAGTACGATAAAAGTTACAACCAGTACCAAGTAATTATCTATTATGTGGATAGTCTTCTTGAAAACAACAGGTCTAATAGCATGACAGTCTTCCAGATGTATACCTTTATTTGGAGTTCTTATTGCGTTTCACTTCTCAGTACAGAGAGTGGAGTATCAATGGGGAAGAATTCCAGAGCAATGTTTCTTTTTGGACACTATTTATATACTTAGACAAGGATGAAGCCTCTGGCTGGGGCATCTCTAATACTTTGCTCTACACAGGAAGATACTTTACTACTACCAAATCACAGTATCAATTAAACTTATCAATGCACGGAATGCGCGACCGTGAAATATTACCTAAATTTTTTGAAACTCACTGAACTCTTGCACCATTTAATTACCTTCGCCACAAATCTTCATGGTGTATATTATTTATATATATTATATTATTTGAATCTAATAGACCATACTATCTCAATAATTATCTACTGAGTACGTATATTCATTAGATACCACCTATATAAAGTTAGTACATATACACTACTCCATATATATATTATATCCTACCTCGCAAGCGCCGTACATGCAATCTCGCATAGTAATCTTACTTTCGTCCTATAAAAATACACTACTACCCAATAACAACCTATAATAGAATATATTATATATATAATATTAATTATAACTTAATATAAATAATTATATTAAAGCATATATTTACTATAAATCTATAAAAAGCATACTTAAATAAGACTTCTTTATAAAGAAGTAGTCATTTCCAAGTAGTGAATCATTTATTTGTCAATTTTATCGACTCGAAATTTATCGATACGTGATCGGTTATTAACGCAGATTATTACTATTCTGTAAATAAAATTTTCTATAGATTTATATATATAATTTAAAATATATATATAAAGGCGATTTCATTTATCACTATTATAGGAGGAATAGACCAAATAAATTTATTGATAAGAATCGATTCTTATTGATTAGGTATATACCAATTTCATATATGATATATGCAATTATTTATTATTTTGAATTTTATTAGTATATCTATTTCCAATATATTACTTATTCCTACGTTTTGCTTATTCTTTTTTAACTTTATTTTATATATTATGCCATTGTTCTTTTTCTATTCCATGTAGCTTTTTTAAATATTCTCTTTATTTAAAAATGTCCATCAATCCTTTATCTATCTAATTTTCCTTTTTGGTTATCTGCCTTACTATTTCTAGTACGTTTTATTGTTTTGACTATGTCCTTAAAAAACTAAACACAACTCGCTATACTCCCGCCTTGCCGGTAAAACTGTCGTGTGGAAATATCTATACAATTTTTAGTTTCGCGAACGAGACAGGGCTGAATACAAAGAAAGATAAAACTACGAGATTCCATCCTCATCCAACAATCAAACTGACACTAAAGTCTCTACAACCAAAATAATTAAAGAGGGATTGGAAGCAATGATCGGCCCGGATCTTTGATTTCCATCGACACGAACGACAAAAGCCACCAAAAAGTAAGGTCTCGAGTCGCGATTTAATTTCCACCTTAGCGGACTATCTCTAAACAGGAATGTCATCAATGATTGTATTACCATCCTCTCCC